>WELB01000247.1:106996-150221 GCA_009602725.1 Spirogloea muscicola
CCTGGCCTGCGTCCGTTTCAGAAGCTGCTAGAGGTATGGAGCAGCAGCAGTGGCAGGAGGGGGCGCCCAAGGGAGCCGCGGGGCCTGGCACAGCGGTGGCGGGGGCGGCGAGGAGGACTGAAGCCGCCGCCGTCGCCGTCGCCGGGCGCCACAACGGTCGGGGGCAGAAGAAAGGCTTGAGGAGGATGACTGGAGGAGCTCGGCAGCCGGCAAGGCGCCCGGGGGGGGCCCCGGAGCCTGGCGCATCCTTGAGCGGGGCGCCCGAGGAAGCCCCGCGGCCTGGCGCGGCCATGAGCGCGGCGGAGCGAGCGCGCCAACCGGCGGCAGCAGGGGGCAGTGGAGCCGCCGCCGTCGCCGCCGGCGCTTTTCGGGCCCTTTCTCTTCGGAGCTTGGGAGAAGGAGTGGCTCTCCAATGAGGGCAAGGGCTGTGAAAAGCCAGCCCGAAACGAATTGACAAAGGGTCGAAGGGACCACAATTTCGGGAGAAGCCACTATCAGACCTTGGGGGCTCGCCCATTGAGGATAGGGGCTGGAAAAGCCAGCCCAGAAAAGAATGAACCAAGTACGAGAAGGGGGGGGGCCAGAGGAAGCGCTAAGAAAACAAAGCACACAAAGAAAGAAAACAGCTGCAAATCACTCAGTAACCCCTGCTAAGCAGCCGCAAATCAGAGCTTTGAGCTCGCCTTGTCCATGCTTGTTTGACCTGCACTTGCTGACTAGACGTTGCTGAGCGTTCAGTCGCAGAGAAGTGAGATCTTTTGAAGGGGGCGAGGGCTGTGAGAGAAAGTTGAATTCTGGTCAGGGGGCGAGGGCTGTGAATATCCAGTGCCAAAAGCATTGTCGCAGAAGTCACAGATTCACATTTTATAGCTCTTCCGGCCCTCTCAAACTTTGTTCATACCTATGGGCTGGCCTCTCACCGCCATTGCCTTACATTGCCTTTGGTGCTGGCTCCTCAGCTTAGCTTTTCTGTAATTAATGTGCTTTAGACAGCTCATTGCCCTGTCACCAGGACTTTATAAGGCTCGGAGTGGCCTCTCTTTCATTTCATGTGCACCGCGCGCCTTTCTTTTCTGTAACAATGAAAAAGCTGCTCCCAGTTGGGCTGGCCTTTCACAGCCCTTGGCCCCTTTTAGGAAGAGCTTACATCCTTCACAGTCATCGCCCCATATGATGAAGAACATCGTATTGGGGCTGGCCTGTCACAGTCATTGTCCCGTTTAGAAGCGCTTTTTGTCAACTAACAGAAGCTCTTCCAGGGACGGTGGCTGTGAAACGAGAAGTAAGCTCTTTCGAAGGGGGCGAAAGCTGTGTAACCTAAAGTAAGGCGATGGCTGTAGGAGGCCAACCCAAAAAGTCTGAAAGGACAGGAAGGTGCAAAACTATGATAAATTCCATGACTTATGTGGATGGGCGCTCAATAACCTCTAGCAACGTAAACAGAGGGCGGGAGATAGTTGCGGTGAAAGGCCAGCCCCGAAAGATTGACCAAATGGAGGAAGTCACTGCAGAGAAGCACTGCGTCCATCCTCCAGACCGCCATGATGGCGGTCGGACTGCCCAGCGTGGTGCTTGTCCTGCGTGGCCAGCCACTTGGTGAGTCTCGTCTCGTCTGAATAGAAGAGGCGACCAGAGGCCGGCCACTCGTGATAGCAGATCAAGCACCGCCAGCCCCGGGATTGGCACAGCCGGGGCACACAGCTGGCGCCCCGCCACGACCACCCTGCCACCTGGTTCCTTCCTTCAGAATCGGCTTGATTTTTCATTTCATTTGCACGGCGACCTTCTCTGTCTTTGGGCTGGCTTTCACAGCCATCGCCCCTTATCTATGAGCTTCTTCCCTCACTCATCTATCAGCGTGCTGGTGCGCACAAGCCAGGCCACTGGCTCCCATTGCGGTGCTCTGGCTCCCCAGATCTGAATCTGTGTGTGCTCACTTGTGGTAAAACGTGCATGGTGCGCATGACATGAATGGAAGACCACATCAAGCCAATACACAGTTCAAGCAAAATTTGATGCAAAAGATGGGGCTACGCGAAGCGAGCAACGTATAGTAAGGGGGGCTAAGGTGAAAGCCGGCTGAAGGGGCGTCTTCAGTCGTGGGAATCGGAGTCCCCCCTCGAGCTGTGCATTCGTCCTGTTACTTAAGCCCCTCATCCTCAGCCTATGGCTTCGCTTTGTGGTGCCCCACTCTTTGCACTAGTCAATTGTTGCCTAGAAGAGACACTACTTCCAAAGTACGGCAATGGCTGTGAGAGGCCAGCCAAAAGGAATGAACAAGGTCTGAAAGGGTCGGAAGGAGCAAAGATCTGACCAGTACCGTCTTGGCTCGGCCTCCCCTCCATTTAGATGTGCACAGCGAGACTTCTCTCTTTTCACAGCCACCGCCTCGTCCTTGGAAGAGGCGCTCTTCCCACGACAGAGTGCTTCCATTCTTCTGAAGGGCTGGCCTTTCACAGCCATAGCCCCCATTCTGCAAGTTTGGGATATGCACGTCGTGAGGATATGCTTCCAGCTCAGCTGGGCATGCCGGCAGCCTTCTTGTCGTTCTTGCGACGTCGAGTATCAGTTTGTCTGCAGCGAGCTCAGGCCCATGCATTGCATCAAAAAGCTGGTCGAGCCTTAGCTGGTAGCTCTAGAGGTTGTCGAGTGCCGTCCGGTATTCGGGCATCAGTTAGTGACCTCTATGTGCTGACTCGTGGTTACTGAGCGGGTCAGCTTAGCAGCAGGGTGACATACATTTGTCAATGTGCTTACCTTTGTCCTTGGCCACACATGGCCCTCCATCTCTTAATACACTCTCCTTTCATTCTGGACAACTCATTGGCTTGCAGCTTGATTTTGGCCACCTTTTTATTTCATGCGCACCGCGTGCCTTCCCCTTCTCTGTCGTCGGCTCCCGACGTCGACGACCGCTCTCTCACGCGCCGTACGCTCACTCCGCCGCCTGGCACCGCCAGCCCCGTTGGTGCGCAGTGGCCGGCTGGCCCTTTCCGGAAGACGAGTTCTTCCCGTTGGCAATTGACATCCATGGGGCACTGGGCGCTCGGTGGCTTGAGCTACTTAACCAGCTCGCCCGCCACGCAATCGCCCGTCGCTTCCATGGTGAGCCGGTAGACTTTCCTGCAGCCGGGTCGCTGGCGCAAGTGTATCGCATGCGCTTGGCCGTCTCGCTGCAGAGGTCCATGGCCCGTGCGCTGCACCTTCGTGCCGGAAGAGCCCTAGCTGCTGCCTCTGGCTCTGTCCAGGGGACCCACTTCCAGGACCCTAGCATCTCTGATCTGCGGCTGCTCAGCAGGAATTACTGAGTCATTCGTAGCTGCTTTGTTTCTTCTTGTGCTTGTTTTTCTTAGCGCTTCTCCTGGCTCCCTGCAGCATTACTCCGACTACCCTCAATGCGATCAGCTCCTGCCAGCGGCAATCGACGTCTTTGGTTGTCTGGGTCCTCGTTTCCACACCCTCCTCCAACACATTGCCAATCAAGGCTACACACGTCGTGCAGATGTGTTTCCGGTTGAGTTGGGCTTACCAGCTGCATATCTGTCTTTCTTGCGACGACGTGTTTCGGCCTGTTTGCAGCGTGCTCGGGCTAATGCCTTGCACCAGAAAGCTGGCCGAGCTCTAGTTGGTGGCAGAAGGGCTTCGTATCCGACATCTAGTATTCAGGCATCGATTAGCGACCTTTATGTTTTGACCCGTGGTTACTGAGCGGGTAACTTTGCTGTAGATTATGTAGGTCTATAGATGTGCTTGCTTTTGTACTGGCCTTTGGCCTTCGTTTGTTTCAAATACACGAAATTTTCCCTGGCTCCCTTCTCGTACTTTGTCCATTCTTTTTTGGGCTGGCTGTTCCAGCCCCTATCCTCAATGGGCGAGCTCTTTCTCCAGCTCCCCAAGTTAGCTTGTCAGATTTGTTTGTGCTCTCCCGTGGATACTAGTGTCACCTTCGGCACCTTAGTTTAGGTCTCCGCATCATGTAGCCTTGCTTAGTTTGCACTAGCCTCTGCTTGAACAATGTATTGTAGCCTCTGCTTGAACAAGCCTCCCTTTCAATTTCATGCGCACCACGCGCCTTCTCTCTTCCATTGAAAGAGTGATCCTTGTCGGGCCAGCTGGCGCCACTGCGCTGTCGGGCCCCTGGCGCCGCCGCTCCGGCAGCTCGCCGCCGCGCCGCCGCGCCCGCGCAACTCCCGCCCACTCCACCCTCACCACTCCCAACGACGACCGCCGCACTACGGCCCTTGCCGCCCCCCGCCTCGCGCTCCCCTGCGCCCGCGGGTAGCCATGGCCCGGCCCCTCGCCTGCGCGTGAGCTCCATGCCGTCGCAAGCGGCCTGGCCTGCTTCGGGAGCCTCGTGACGTTCGCTTACTCTCGCCCAAGCCATTCCCGGATGCGAAGCGCGGGCACGCAGGACACTTTTCTCCTCAGCGAACGCTCCGCTGCGTGCAATATTCGTTGAGCTCAGTGCCATTAGTGTCCTGCCTTGGCCTTGCCTTGCTTAAAGGCACAGGAATACAGGCTCAGCAGCCTCATCGAGGTCTACGCAGTTCTCTTCAGTCAATTTGACCGGACCTTGCTGTCTGCACCTAGCAGTGCCTCATGAGTGTGCACCAGGCACAGCAGGCACAGTAGATACTACAGCAGCTGAGAGCTCCTACCATCTTGCCAGATTCCCGTGATTAGTGGGTCCTCCTGCTCGCCAAGGTCTTCTCTATTGGAGCACAGAGAGGAATTGTCTTCTACTGTTTCTCCTACGCCAGATTGACAGTGCCTGCAGCAGGCAGCCTGCCTGGCAGGGTGATGACCCCCACTGGCAGCCGACCTCAGGCTCGCAAGCCATGGTGGCAGAGGCCCCTCATACTGGCCGGGGCAGCGGCTGCTTTGATCGTGCTTCTAGTATTCGTAGCCAATCTGCGGCTCAGTTGGCCTGCTCCAGCTGTGCAAAGGCAGGCCGACTTGGAGCAGCCAAGCCTCAGCTTGGCTTCAGGTGCCGAGTATCTTCAGCATTCTCTTGAGGAGCGCCTGGCAGGTATACAAGCCTGCTGCTACTCCATTGTGGCCTTACAGAGCCGGCAGAGTGTTTGCTAAAGCAAGAGCATGTCATATTGTGCGACTGCAGGAGCTAAGGCCACTTGTGGGCGTCAACTGCAGCAACTCTGGATTACTTTGTTTAGCGGCAGTTGCAGCAGCCAGAAGTGCATGAGAGTGCACCTGCCAGCACTTACTATGTGGCACCTGCGCAGCACAACATCCGCGTGCCAGGATAGCCATTTGCCTTGCTGGAAGTGGCAGGTGCATTAACCATCTTTTCTGATTCTCGTTGACCATGCAGTCCTTATAAGTGCATACACACTTAGACACAGCAGGCACAGAGCCGAAAAAAGCACTGCACAAAGAGGTGGCTGCTCTTTTAACTGAGATATCAAGCTGATCAACCTGTGTTACAGGCCGTTGAGTTGTTTCCTTGCCTACATAATGTTGCAGCTGGGGACATCCTGACTGGCTCTATCTACTAAACCCCAGCTTGATAATGGGCATCTAAGTATTGGAAGTTGACGTGCAGGCACCTGGAGGTCACTGGACTTCCTTTGAAGATTCACGTACTCGACGGCTTTCGCAACGCTGATGTCTTCATCAGTTCCCTTGCCGACGAATTCACGCACCAGTGGACAACACTGCGGGGAGCCAACATAGTAGACATAAGGTAGGCCTTGTCTTTTGAGCTCCACTTCCATCCCAGCACCCTATGCACATATTATGTACCGTCTGCACAGGATGTGTTGACCTTCCTGTAGGTTCTGCTGAGGCGTAGAAGAATCCCTCATGACCCTGGTACAGCTGCCAAGCCTTTCTTAAGTTGGCCTATCCTGCCCTAAGCAAGTCCTAGCACGCAATTGAGGCTCCACCCAAAGGTCGCAGGTTACTCTCCAAAGCCAAACAGGATGAGGCCTTCAAGCTGGAGTCGCAGCTCCTGGTCAATGGAAGCAGAGGCCTCCGGCTGTACCTCTACAGTGAGTGCCTGCTTGTCATGTGACATGCACTTCAAGCAAGTCAGCCTGATAGATTAGGAAGACCGTTTCTTCCTTTGCCTATGACCTGGAATGAGAGCACCTAATTATGGCAATCAGTCAGTGTGTTGCTGCATTGCCTACATTGACAACTCTCCCGAATGCCAAGGTTTCACAATCTCCACAATCTGGAACTTCAGCATGTATGTGCCAACCCCTGCCTAAGTCCTTTGCAAGGTGCTCTTGATGTCCCTCCAACAGAGGAGTGCGCCGACATGATCCTAGAGCAGGAGGTGGCCACAAGTATCTTGTACACGTGGATCGTGACTGCAGAAGCCAACCAATACTGGTCAGGCTGGCCGCCGCTGCCTCCTGCTGCTGAGGAGGAGAGGTACTACATCCCCTCGGTCGCTCAAGAGATGGGCTACAATGATCACGCTGGCATAGGGATGCGGGACGGAGGCATGGAGGTGCTAAAGCGAGTGAACTTACTGCTGGATCTCAATGGCCAGGTAGTGTTCTTTGCTTACGCTCCTTACCCTTGCTTCTTCAGAAACAACACATATATTACCTGGTCTCCGTGAAGGGTTTAACATGGATATATAAGAAGATACATACATATATAAATATTCACAGAATTTATGTTTATGGAGGCTCAGCAGGTTGTGTTCAAACAAGTCATGACCTGCAATGTCAATGAGGACTTTCAGCAGTCCTCATTGACTGCAATGCTCACTGAGCAGACCTGTCCCCAACTGAAGCGTTGGTGCTCCGTGTCAGAGTGGGCTCCTACAGCTCACTTGTTGTCCTGCACCTTGTCAGGTCATGTTGATGCACGCTCCTTCCTTCCATCTTCCTCCATTGTCAGGGTGACAAGCAACGGCCTGACCGAGTCTTCCGGGGCCTGCTCGAGGCTAGAGACATCAAGCCTGCATTCGCAGACTTTCCCTTCTGCCAACTCACCACCTTGGAGGAGAGCAGGACAGTGACAGCTGGCGGTCGGATGCCAGTTGTCTTCGTCATGGGGGATGCAATCGCGTGGAACGGCCTTGTCTGTGCTCCCTGTTGGCGTTATACGCACGGCCACGATGCCTGGGCCCTGGTCACCAAGCAAGAAGGTGTACATAGCTTGCAGACACTTTTGATGACCAGACATTCAGATGCCCTTGCTCATTGCTAACTTAAATGTGAGCAGCTCACCAAGATTTGAGGTCTCATCATGCTCGTTCTGGATCTCTGATATGCTCTCGTATTGGTGTAGTTCGATCTTCGCAGTAGCACATAGTGAGAGGGTGTTAATATCACCTGTTGTCTGTGGCAGGTCACTGGGGCTTGGCACTGCACTCGTGCCAGTACTCGCAGATGAAGATTTGCATGAGTGAGATGGCCTGGGGCTTCAGGTGGCAGGCGCAGTTTGAGAGGGTGGCTGGACAGGCAGCGGAGCGCTTGCGAGCAGCTTTGGCAGAGCGAAGTGTCAGGCAATGCCAGGCTGACTGGTCCCAGATATTATCTGCCCTCAGGTTGGCGGCGTCATGCTTCGGTGGCCAGTGTAACTAGCCGAAATTGCTCGCAGATCATACAGCTACTTGAGAGATTGATTGTAATTCGTGGCAAGTCCTTCAACATTTATGACTAATACAGGAGCAGCCTCCGTAGGACACGCTCATCTGCAATTGTTGTAGGGAGGGACTCTTCTAGCTTACAGTGTGTTTTTGTCATGCTAGGAACACTGGCGAGCTTCCCATCTCAACTCTTTGTGCGTGGGGAAGGCTTGGTTCACCTGTGCGATTCCACTCTGCAACTTCAAGTTTCAGCATGTTCAAATTTGGACTCAACAAGAAGAGCGTCGTTTACAGCACTGGTTGTTATGCAACCTGACATTGGGCCTACAGACTCTTCTCTTTGCACTGACTGCCGCTTTTATTGTGTCTGTCATTGCAAGATTCTTGCACTTCAAGCATCAAGCTTCAAAAGAAAGCTTAGTAACTTCTACCTGCATCATCTACTTCTGTTGTGGTATAAAAGCAGGGTATAGTTCCGCCTCAATTGACATTGCCATGTACTGTGCAAAGTGTAGGCTTTGTTGACGACCTTGCGTGGGAGAAGCATGTCATCAGTAAGTACAAGTGTAAAGTGTACGGACTTGAGGACCCCAATCTGATCAGGCCCTTCCTGGAAAGGAGCGCCAAAACGATTTCAGTCGAGTGGCTTCATCAGCCATACCATCTAGAGGCACCGGTAAAGGCTTGTCCTGTTGCAATGCTTGCTTGCCTGCCTTATGCATGCGTGTTTGCAAGAGTGCATCCTGTGGTGAATCACACATATCTCATATATATGCTCATTGTTCATGTCATGAATTGTCACAAGACTGCTGAGCTTGCACAGGAAACGGGCAATGCCACGGACAAGGAACAAGCACAAGCATCAAGTCGGTCACTCCAGCAGATACTGACTGAGTTGCGGCACAAGAAGGTGCATTCAGCCTTACAACCATCACGTTAGGCAGTAAGGGTGCATGAAGGAAGATCCACATGTTAAATTGCAATGTCTGCATGCCTTTCGTGCAACCAAGCTTGGCAGCAGTTCGACTGCATTTTGGCTCGCTTGTGCTGAAACTCTTGGGCGTCCTTAACAACAAGGACATGCTGCTATTGCCTATTGCACCAATGTCAGCTCATATGTAATCTACTTGAGTTCGTGGTAACCAGGTGGATGTCTTGAATCTGGCTATTGGCACCCGCATTCATTCTGTTGTGGCGGATTGGTCAAGGAGTGGGTGGTCACCACCAATCTGTCAGGTATTTGAATTTACTTTCTTCCTTCCACAACAATGTGGCCTTATAGTACGGATTGGTGGTAGTAGCAACAAAGAGCTTCTTGTGTTTGGAGTGCCTGGCAGCCCTGCATCTTCTGTCCATCTTCCGACCTCTAGGCCGCAGTGCATGTGTCTCCATTCCCTAGCTTGCATAACTGTAGCAGGTGCCCTATTGTAATGATGAGGATCCCATGTGGTTGTCAATTATTGGCTGGTTTTGCAATTATTCGGTTCCGGGTTGCTATAAGTCAACAAGCTGCCAGGATTCTGATCTGTCCTTTGGATAATTCAATCTGTTTTTGTTGTCAGCTCATCGTGCACTTCCATGGCACCTGGCACGCTCTCGATGATGCTCTTGAGACTATCACTCGCCTTGTTGACCTGGGGTTTACAAAGGCTGCATGTGACCTTCAAGATCGCCATGGCAACGGGGATTGCCTCTTATTTAAGGCAAATGTCTGCTTCTCATTGTGATTCATTCATCCGCTTGCTCAGCAACCTCGATTTGAGGATTCTAGCTATGCAATGATTCAGTCCAACATTAGTGCTTGGAAAGATCCATCATCATTCACATCTTAGAGAATAAGGGGTGCTCAGTGTGTGGCTCAGCCTGGCGGTGGTGTGCCTCCTTGCGCATGTTGCTTCAGATACCTTGATTTGTAGCATGAATTGCATCATACCTAACTAGCAGCCATATCATGCAACACCACAATATTATCTGAATGCTCTCGACTTTACCCTGCTCATCTGATGTCGTACTGTAGTGCACCACAGTAAAGCCCAAATGCGTTGACTAGCTGGGCTCCTTGTGGAGCAGTGGGCCTCGAGGACCAATCCACGCCTTAGCAAGGCACGCGGCAAGCGTGCAAGAGTGGCTACCCAGACATGGTGACAGTGGGGGCTCGCTAGCTGCAAAATACTGCACCTATACAGAAAGCACTAACTTTGAAGCAAAGTTATGTCACAGCTTGACAACCTTCTGCTCTACTCGCGCCCTCTCTGCATCAATGATGGAGCAGATGGTGGCAACTGCCTCATCCATCTGCTTGTCCTTGTTGACAACAACGTAGTCAAACTCGTCTAACCGCTGCAGTTCCTGTCGGGCGGTCGCCATCCTCACAATGATATTCTCCATCGACTCTGTCTTGCGCTCCACAAGGCGCCGCACAAGCGCCACCTCGCTTTCAGCGACCAGGAAGATGAACACGGCATTATTGCCCAGGACGGCCCGGACGGTTGCAGCTCCCTGGACGTCCAATCTGAGAATGACATCGGTCCCCTGCGCCAGCGCTTTGCGCACCTGACATGTGCGTCATGAGCATACTGGCAGGTCAGTTGCAGGCAACATTCTACCGAACGGCAGTGCTATATTTGTGCAAACTTTCCCTTCTTAGTCAGAGTTGACGGCTAGGGTATGGCACTGATCAGTGTCGGCGTGACACAAGCACCTGCTGCTTGGGAATGCCCTTGTGATCGCCGTAAACAATGGCGTGCTCCAGCAACTCGTCCTCGTCAATCATCTCCTGAAAGGTCGCCTTTGACACGAAAAAGTAGTCGGAGCCATGCACCTCCCCAGGTCGCTGCCGCCGCGTCGTCGCTGTGACCACAAAGTGCAGGTCGTTGCGAAGCTCCTGTAGCCGCTGCAGGGCCTCACTGCAGCAGCAGCCGGTCAGGCTGAGAGACATGGCCGGCTCTGCGCCAGCACTGGGACAATAAAGAAAGCAGCGGCAATGAGGCCACCAGCAAGATTTGAAACTGGCCCCTGCCGAGCCCCGCGCGTGGTGGTACTGAGTCTGGGCTCCTTGGTGCAGAGACAGCATGTCACAACCCGCACCTTGATGACGGCGTCCTTGCCGACGCCACTCGGACCGCTGATGACGATGACCAGGGGTTTGGTCGCAAGAACTTGTGGGCCGTGGTCCAGCGGCGAGCCTAGCGCCCTCTCGAGAGCCTCGAGCATCGCCACCTGCCACCAAGCCACGACAGCGTGGGTGCCCCCCTCAGGCTATGATCAGAGGTAGGCCTCTATGGGGCCTCTCAGGCCCTTCACATGGACGAGCCGGCTGGCGACTTGCTTGTGCGGAAGCCAGGGCTCTGTGTGTTGGAGGCGACAGAGGCCATGGTGGCCATCGCAGGAGGCACCAATGCAGGCTCCGGGCTCGGGGCCTAGGGCAGCGCTCGTGCCTCCATGGTGCCCTCGCCGGCGGCGGCGGCGGCGGCGACGGCTCCGTCGCGGTCGCTCGCGAAGCGCTGCTGCAGGCCGCGCCTCGGCGAGCTCCTCCATGGCCAACCAGGCGGCGCCGCCCACCGCCGGCCCATGGCCAGCTGCCGNGTGGCAGAAGGGTTTCGACTCGGCCACCTGGTCTTCAGGCATCGATTCGCGACTATTATGTATTGACCCGTGGTACTGAGCCGGTCAATCTGCAGTGGGTGATGTACGTCACAAGGCGTGCTTGCCTTTGTACTTGGCCATTTTGGCCTTCGTTTGGCTCCAATACACAAATATTTCCTCACCCCGGAAGCCCCACCACCTCGCCGCCGCCGCCACCGCCGCCGCCGCCGCCGCCGCCGCCGCGAGCGTGGCGCGGGAGGGCCTGGCGGAGGCCTCGTGTGTCGGACTCAGGGGCTCGGGGTTTTAGGGGTTGTGACATTTTAGGGGTTCGGAGTCGAGGCCCGAGACTCGCAATGCTGCACGCCGTCGCCGCCGCCGCCGCCGCCGCCGCCGCCACCGCCAGCGCCACTCGGCCAGAGTGGGCTGCCGAGCGTCAGCGGCTGGGCTTGAGAGGGACCAGGAGGGCGAGCTCGCCGTCGCCACGTCTTCCTCATGGCGGCGCGCGACAGCAAGCCTCCGGTCAGGCGCCGCCTCGGGCCGCCCGCAGGGCCTGCCCGCTCCGCGGCGCCTCTCGTTGCGCTCGCGACGGCGCGTCCGGCCAGGACGCCGTGGTGTCCGTGGCGGGGCGCTGACGCCGGCTGGCGGCGGCGCGGCGGCGGGCCGCTCTCGCACGTGGCTGCGCCAGGACCTGCACAAGTTCCTGGCGGACCTCAAGGGCCTGGAGCGGGAGGCGCTGCGGAGCCGCGCCGGGGCCGGCTCCGCCCGCGGGCTCGCCAACGGCGGCGACGCGGCGTCGGGGTCTGGCCGCGACGGCCCGCTTGCCGCGCGGTCGTCCAAGAAGGCGAGCACTGCCGCCGGCCGCTGCCTAAACCCCGCACCTCCCAAATCCTCCCTCCACCCCTTTCCCACCGTCCCCACCGTTTCCCACTGGGACAGCGTCTTGCGCGGCGCTGCTGCTCCACACAACGAAAATTGCAGCTTTCCCACGTCAAGTCGTAGCTTGGCTCCCTCAATGACCAGCAATGTATAAGTGGCACTTATTGATGACAACGGGAGCTTGCAAGGTCCCAATGCCCACTGCCTGCTACGACTACTTCTCATGTCATCTGCCCCCGTCTGCAGATCAAGGATGCGAGGGCGTCGGCCGGAGCGGGAAGCACCTCGGGCGCGGCTCCAGCCGGTGGCAGCTGGCTGGACTTGCACAGCCAAGACGACGACAGTGATGGAGCCAAGGACGCCCCATCGCCTGAAGGCGAGAAGGACAAGGTCTGTGGCCTTACGCCCCCCGCTTGGTGACATTTGATGTGCTGCTATGATCCCAACAGGCCCGACAGCCCCGGTTGCTCTTGCCGTCCACCAAGAGTGAGCTGCTGGAGGTGTGTGCTGGTGGAAGCAGGGCAACGTGCTGTTCAAGAGAGGCAAGTACGCGGATGCGATCGAGGCCTACTCGAGGAGCATCGCGCTGCGGCCCACGGCAGCCGCCTTTGCCAACCGAGCCATGGCCGCTCTCAAGCTCAAAAGGCAAACAAGCTTGCACTCCACTTGTGCAAGCCTTTGCATGCCACTCTCGGTGATGCGCCAAAATGAAGAGTCTACTAGGACACGTGCTTGCTGCCGTTGCCTGAGTTGAGGACGTGCCGCTTGCCGCAGGTACGAGGAGGTTGAGGCAGACTGCACGGAAGCGCTGCTGCTGGACGACCACTACTTGAAGGCGTATCAGCGAAGGGGCACCGCCAGATTGGAACTGGAAAAGCTTCTGCTGGCAATGGAAGGTCTGGCTCAACTTAGGCCTAGTGCCAATATCTCAAGAAGCAGACCGGCAAAATTCGGAGGGCACTGTTTGAGAGCAGTGGCAGGACAGACTATGGAGTGACTTCTGCTTTTATGCAAAATGCAGACTTTGAGGTGGCACTCCGCCTCGAGCCCGAGAATAAGGAGCTGCAGAAGCAGTACTTGGAGGCAAAGGAGCACCATATGCAGGTAATTGTGTGCGAGCACAGGTCTGCCAGTCGCATCCATATTTGTTGCATGGTAATATCTCTTGGGTGCAGAATGCTTGCTACACAACTCATGCTGCCATCAGTAGGCAACTGCCAACAATTGGGCTAGCACTGACGTAGGGCTTTCGGGCTACTAGCCTTGACAATTTCGACAGCCCACTTCTTGGCTGGAGGGGAGTCAGGGTCTGCTGTGTGGCAAGGGGCTTAGTATTGAGTCAGCTGCTGCTCTGCCAGGTTGAGAAGCTGAGGCCTCTACAAGCGACACACCGCCTGGCAGTGCACGGTCAGCGTTTGACTGCCAAAGAAGGCAGCCATACTCAAGGGCCGGCTACAATTGAGACGAAGTCACAAATGGCTTCAACAAGCGGTGCACTTAGAGGAGATTTGCAGGACGCGGCCACACTGACCTTCAGGCCTGAGGAGGGCTCTGCCGTACACACAGGCGTGCACGAGGGTCGAGGCTCCAGAGTTCAGACGCTTGAGCCGGAGCACCTGCTCACCAGGCCAGATAGTCATGCAGGCCGGTCGGCACTGGCTGCCACGTCTCCTGCCAGGGTGCCTGAATTTCCAGCCAAGGCGACAGAGCACTCCGCTGCTGCAGCAGGTGATGTGCCACGGGACGGCTTTGGGCAGGCGAGCATGCCAACACGGCCAGGACATCAACGACCCTTCAGAAAAAACAATCAAGCAACAACAGCCATGAGTAGTGTTGCTGAGCGGGCTGTGGCAAAGCTGCATGAGTCTGTCAAAGGCAATCTGGCCCCCCCAAAGACTGCCTACGAGTTTGAGGTCAGATGGAAGGGGCTCAATGGCGACAGGAATGCGCAGGCGAAGCTCCTCCAGGTAAGTGGAGCGCCTTCTTATCATAGATGTCAATGCTGCACGTTGGACTTGCCACTGCCCCCACTGGTATACTTGCGTTGCACCTACTGGTCCACCAGTTCACAGCCATACTTGGTGCTTGCCTCCAGACTTTCTCCTAATTGGACATGCTCATATTCCATTCAGACAGTTGAGCCGGCTTCTCTGCCGAGCCTCTTCAAAGATGCGCTCAGTGCGCCTCTGCTTGTGGACATCATCAAGGTGCTTGCTGCGTGTTTCATCCCGTAAGTCACTGCTTTGAGCTTCTTGCTGAACCATGTTCAAGTCCAGGATCAACTTCTCTGAGGCTGTGACTTGAAGGTCTGTGTCTGCATCACAAGTCTTATGTGGAAAGCAGCAATATTTTGCGATGCCAGAGTTTGCCATGTTGCCTGCTGTAGGAGTGAAGCTGAGTACACAGCAGACGTTCTTGAAGGCATTGCACGAGCTAAGCGCTTCAACATGACCGTCATGTGTCTGACTCATGAGGACAAGCAAGGTGATTTGAGAAATCAAGATACTTCTTGAGATCATTGGTAGCTGACCGTCAGATACTGCATAGCTTGAGGAAATGGTGCTCTTCATATTGTCAAAGTCAGATTGTCTTTTGTCCTGTATTTCGAATCACCTTCTCCGTTTGTGATCGTTATCTGTGCCGTGTCACAGGTCTTAAGCACATCTGGGATGTCTGGGAAGTATCTTCCATGCTTTCTGACCATGTGCAGATGCGACTGCGTGCTGTGAGAGATCTGTATCGAGTCTAAGCAATAGACCGGACCTCATCACAAGAGTTCCTTTTATCATCACCATGGTGCACATTTGGCAAGTGATGATACTGGCTTAGCAGGGTGCAATACTGCATGCATGTGGCCTAAGGCCCTCAGTGTGTCGCGGTGCTCTCCCTGAAGGCAACAGCGAGGCTCTCAGGACTTGCACTCTCGACTTGCTAGAGATAACAGAGCTCTCGCAATGGAGACAATTTGTCTGAAGCACAGTCCTGTCATCAGCATCGCTTGATCACAGCATCAACTTTGAAGCAAGTAAGCTGATCCAAAGAGGCGGAGGGCTGTGTAAAGCCAGCCCGAAAAGAATGGACAAGGTCCAACGAGGCCGGAAAAAGTTGAAAAGCACAAGTAAGAAGGTGCCCACGAAGGATGGTCTCTCCGTAACCCACT
This sequence comes from Spirogloea muscicola, assembly GCA_009602725.1. Lineage (NCBI taxonomy): Eukaryota > Viridiplantae > Streptophyta > Zygnematophyceae > Spirogloeales > Spirogloeaceae > Spirogloea > Spirogloea muscicola. Next base: position 122,188 of record WELB01000247.1, read on the forward strand.
GTGCAAAGCAAGCGGGGGGAAGGCGCGCGGTGCGCATGAAGTATAAAGGAGGCCAATTCAAGCCAAAAACATTGTTCAAGGCAGCAATTAGAGCCAAAAAAGAAAGAGGACGAGCAAGCCACCAATTTTGAAGCGTGCTAGCAATAGCACCAGCACAGATGTTACATGTCCACAAAGGCCACGGACTATGCCCGCAGGCCCACCTATACGTAGGTGGCTGTCGGGTTGGCGGACGCTTGGTATTGTGGTGAAGTTCCAAATACATTGTTGGTCCATGCCCGTTTCCCTCCAGCGGTCTCTTGCGTTTGCCGTCCACCTACGTGCAGGCCGCGCCCTGGCGGCTGCCTCCGGGTTTCGTCAGGGCGACGTCTTCCCGCCCTCCAGCTATTCTGACCTGCACTTGCTGACTAGAGGTTACTGAGAGCCTCCTTGTCGTCTTAGCACTTAGTCCCCTGCTTTCTGTGCCATTCGGCTCCTCTTGACCTTGTCCATTCCTTTTGGGCTGGCTTCTCCCAGCCACCAGTCAATTCGGCCGCGCTTTTGTCTCAGAGAGAGAGAAGGCGCGCGGTGCGCATGAGATAAGAAAAAAGAATAAAGGGCTTCCACATTGACAGCGGTGGCTGTGAATAGGAAGAAAGGGCTCGCCCATTGAGGATAGGGGCTGGAATGCCAGCCCAAAGTGATGGACAAGGACTGAGAGAAATTGCTCGCCCACAGAGAACAGGGGCTTGGAGGTCTGAAAGGGTCCGGAGATAGAAGAAAGAGCTCGCCCATTGAGGATAGGGGCTGGAACAGCCAGCCCAAAAAAGAATGAGCAGAGTACAAGAAGCCCAAGAAGAAGGGGGCCAGGCGAAGCACTGAGGCGAAGCACTAAGAAAGAAGCACACAAGAAGAAACAAAGCAGCTACTAACTACTCAGTAACCCCCTGCTAGTCCCCTGCTTTCTGCGCCATTCGGCTCCTCTTGTCCTTGTCCATTCCTTTTGGGCTAGCTTCTCCCAGCCACCAGTCAATTCGGCCGCGCTTTTCTCAGTAATCCCTGCTAAGCAGTCGCAGGTCAGAGAGGCTATGTTCCTGGAAGGACGTCCCCTGGCCAGAGCCAGAGGCAGCAGCGAGGGCTCGGCCGGCACGCAGGTGCAGCGCACGGGCCATTGACCTCTGCAGCGAGACGGCCAGGCACATGCGATACACCTGGGCGAGCGACCCGGCTGCAGGAAAGTCCACCGGAGATAAGAGATGAGACGATGAGATGAGACGGCCGGCACGCCGTCAGGGCGTGAGCCAGCCCATAGGAAAGCCGATATCCAGAGGGAAGCCCCAGGCATGTGGGGGTGAAGTTTCCGAAGAAGCTGCGCGGGGTGGCCAAGCGGGGACCCCCCGGGCCCGCTGCTGGGTGCTGACGGAGNGCCGCCGCCGCCGCCGCCGCCGCCGCCTCCAGGCCCGCCGCCGCCGCCATGCCTCGCAGCTTCCCGGCGGACGGGCCGGGCGGCACAGCCAATGGCGACGCGGTGAGCGAGTACGACTGGGACCTCTTCACCATCGGCATCGGCAGCGGCGGCACGCGCGCGTCCCGGATCTCGGCCACCTTCGGCGCCAAGGTGTGCCCCGAGGCCTCCTCCGTCGTCTGCCAGCACGGACATGCAGGCTGTGCTGCTCTTGTAGCTCCCAGCCCGAGCTGGCACCTGCGGGCATCGGCTTGACGTGCTGCGCAAGGTCCGCACGGCCGTCGATCGAGCTACAACCGCATTTCCATCTGATCGTTTGAAGCTGCTGCCTCTGAAGAGCTCGAGCTCTGTCCTATGCAGGTTGCAGGGGTGGAGTTGCCATTCAACCCCATCAGCTCCGAGTCAGAGGGAGGCGTCGGTGGAACGTGAGTGGGGCCCCTCCACTTCGCCAGCCTCGCGTGCCTGCACGTCCGAAAGTAGGCCAGGTTGCCATGTCGGCTGACGCGAATGCAGGTAATGCGGCCTGGCAGGCTTCCCTCCTCCTGCAGCGCCTCCTGGACTGGTCCTGGCCCGGCCACCTACTGACGCGTCGCTGGGTGCATGGCAGGTGCGTCTTGCGCGGCTGCGTTCCGAAGAAGATCCTTGTGTATGGCTCCGCGTTCAGAGCCGAACTTGAGGTACAATTCAGATGCTCTTGGCTATATGCCTGATAGCAGAGGCGCATTTGGAATCAGGCACCTGCACAAAGCTGCAGGTTGCCTCTGATGCTACCTTTGCTCGCTCTGGCTCACATTGTCCGAGCTCCGGGCTGGAACCAGAGGAGGGGGCTGCTGCGAATGTACAGCACAACTGGACACCAGTACAGCTGCCAGTATGCAGCATCTTCACAAGCGGGTTCTGATGGTGGCTGCAGGATGCCAGAGGCTTTGGGTGGGATGTACCTCATGACATCAAGTTTGACTGGAACAAGCTCCTGACAGAGAAGGTAACTCGGCACTGCTTATTGAGACCATGAGATCAGCATTCTATCAAAATCTATAAGCTTTGGACCGTACTGATTTTGACACGGCTTACTGGGTTGCCTGCTCATGCCGGTCAATCTACGGTGCCAAGTTTCAGCTCAAGTCACTGACAAGTCACTGCTCCCTGGCTATTTCCTGCTTCAATGCAGACCAGGGAGATCCAGCGCTTAAATGGCGTCTACAAGAAGCTGCTTGCCAAAGCGAACGTGACTCTGTTCGAGGGCGCAGGGAGGATCATCGACGCCCACACTGTGGAAGTGCTGGAGTCGAATGGAGAGACCAAGCGGCACACGGCAAATCACATCCTCATTGCCACAGGGGCTAGGGCTGTCGTCTTGAACATACCCGGCAAGGTGAAGACACCAGCAGGCGCCACACATGCGAGCAGTGTCCTTCCACATGCCTCAGGCAGCTTCAATATGGATGAAGCCTGCTTCATGGACTCTCTAAGATGTCCATGCGGTGCAGCTGCAGCTTGGTCGCATGTCACCTTGCCAAATGTTGCAATAGGATTCCCGGAAAAGCAGAAGGCAGGAGCCATGCCACAAGCCTGTCCACTTGACATCTGGGAGAATGCAATCCACTTAGGCCACTTCTCAGTGTGGCATGCTGACATGGAGACTTGACCACTTGGGTTGACTGCAGGAGCATGCAATCACATCCGATGAGGCCCTCAGTCTGGCAGAGCAACCGAAGAGAGTTGTCATTGTGGGTGCAGGGTATGAAGCCAAAGCCGCTTGTACCTTCAGCAGCATTTTTAGCTTGCATTGTAGATCGTGGGGCTGGTTGCTACTTGCATATTCTGATCAAGCCATTTTGTGCCTACCACCTCTGGTGAAGTCCATTACCATGACCACAGACATCTAAAGTTTTTGTAGCAGGTGGTTTCCTGTGAATTAGGGCTTATGTGGCCTCTGACGTACTGCAGGTACATTGCCGTGGAATTTGCTGGCATTTTCATAGGCATGGGTTCCAAGGTCGATCTCATCTACAGAAAGGAGACTCCCCTTAGGTACGGCATAATGCATCTGGAAGCTGAACTGGTCTGTTGCACTTCAGCGTTATGTAATTGAGGTGCATGTGGACAGTCTGGCTAGGCCACACTGACCTCTTTGCCACTGATTGAAAAGCACATGATGTCTTTGGGTGACCCTCAATGGAATGTTCTTGTCTACAATGTCAGTTCCGAATGCATAGCAGAGCCTGATTGTTGTGAATTAAACTAAAGTGCCCTTCTTCCCGCTGTTTTCACGCTGTTTCTGTATATGCTGCTGTTGAGGTCCAGCTCACTGTGTGGAATTGTTTTCCAGGGGTTTTGATGAAGAGCTTAGGGACCTTGTTGCGACGAATCTCAAGGTCCGAGGTGTCAACGTACACGCAAATACAAATCCAACAAAGGTAAGTCTGAGGAGAGCATGTGCTACATTGCATGCCAACAATATCCCACTCATAGCTCGGCACAGTCGAAGAAGAGTTGCTGCACTCAAGCAGCTCCTTGTGTAGGTAGTAACTCCCAACTTGACACATCAATGTTTTCTGTGTCACCTTAACGGCCAGCTCTTGGTAGGGACAGCAGTATGCATATCTAAGAAGGCAGGATAAATAGCTAATAGCTTAATAAATGTTGAACCTGATTGTGGCACAACAAAGCATGGGCGACAACTGTCCCATTCCTTATGCTCATTTGGGACATACTTTCCTGGCGGGTCTTGCAGATTGAGAAAGCTGAGGACGGTACTTACATAGTGCACACTGACAAAGGGGATTCTCTTGAATGTGACCAAGTCATGTTTGCAACAGGTGCTGTGGAGAATCTTTGACATGCAATTGCAAGTACAGGCTACCTGTAATTCTGTGTACAGGATGCTCTTTAGTCTGTCCATCTACTGGGTCCTAGAGGAGCTTGTGCAATCTCAGCAACGTTGTGTTTGAACTCATAATGGCATGTCAGGGAGGAAACCAAACACTGGTAAGCTGGGTCTGGAGAATGTGGGAGTTGAGCTTGACAAGATTGGAGCCATCAAGGTACAGCTTGAAAACTGCTGGCTTATGCCAAAACAGGCATTTTCACATGCCTATGGTCAACAGCATGCATCGTGTATGAAGCGTTGCATAACACAGTCACTTAGCAGAATAAAGTTGCAGGTGAAATTGTAGTGGTCCAATGCAGGCATTTGTCTGTACTCACGTTCTTAATCATGTTGATGGTGCAAGTCATTGATATTAAATGCCAATATGTGCCTTACTGTCTTGCTGATCAGGTGAATAAGTATTCTCAAACAAATGTGCCAAGTATCTGGGCAATTGGTGATGTCACCAACCGCATCAATCTAACACCTGTTGCCATCATGGAGGGCATGTGCTTTGCGGTGAGCCTTGACATGAGTGCAGGCATGTTCAGTACATGTCATCATCATCTTGCAGACGTTCAAACAGACGCTCAAATAAGGCAACAAGACCAAAGTGTTCCTCTCTGGACATACTCACAGATTTGATATATAAACAACCCACCTTTGCCCATGCTTCTCGTACAGAAAATCTTGCCCACATGCATGTAGTTGTTGAACTGCTATTTACATATATATTGTGTGTGTAATAGTTACCTACTGGCTTCTGTGCAGCGGTACGTCTTTGGCGGAGACAAAGATGCCAGACCCGACTATGACTACGTAGCCTCGGCAGTGTTTGCGTAAGTCTTCAGACTGGCCTTCCCTGTGCCTTAGGAGCTTACTTCATGGGCCAACCATCAAGACTCTGGCCTTGGCCTAAGTGTCACTTGCCTGGCAACATATCTGCAGGCAACCACCACTAGCTGTGGTAGGCACGACAGAGCAGGAAGCAGCTGAAACGACCACAGGCGATCTTCACGTGTACACATCAAGCTTTGTGCCAATGAAATACTCAATATCAGGGTGCGTACTTACATATAGCACAGGCTGCTGAGTTGTCAGATCAGGTGGGTTACTCTCATGTGAAGATTGCAGCTGTGTAATGTAGGCCAGAACTGACATTGCTGTACCAATTCAATGGAGTGATATTTCAGCTCAGCCAATCCATGTAGCTTCTACGGTCTGTTGTAACAGGAGGGACGAGAAGACGTTCTTGAAGGTTTTAGTGGACTCGGGGACAGACAAGGTCTTGGGGGTGTGCATGCTCGGCCCCGATTCTCCAGAGATCATGCAGGTTAGACCCTTTCTCACATATACCTCAACTTCACAGGCAACAAGCACAGGACTACTGATCTGCATGAAAAGAAGGTTTGCAGATTGTGACCTGAATGACATGTCTGGGCAAGAGGCATTTGGCCTTCAATATACATGTGTATGTCTTAAGAGGGGCCGTTTCTGGGTGCCTAGGTCTAAGATGACAAGCCTAAGCAGATCTTAGCTACTTCTGTTGCCACAGAGCATAAGTGTGGCCATGAAGTGCGGACTTACAAAGAAGCAGCTTGATTCTACGGTGAGCTTGCCTTTTATTGACTTTTAGACAAGCATTTGGACAAGTAATTGGCATGTACATGTGACACATACATGGGAGGAGTGTGCCCCCCCCCCCCCTCGCCTTCACTCCCCTTCTCTCTCTCAATCTGCTTTCCTGCCCCTTCCCTCCTCCTACCCTGCTTTATTGCCGCTGAAGCCGTTAGCTGTAATCTGATAAGACCTCACTGATAGCTGAAGCCAAGTGCTACTTTGAGAGCCGGAAGAAGACTATTCACGGGTACATGCGAGACATCATCACAAAGAGCTGTCTTCTGTACATGCAGGTGGGCATCCACCCAACTGCAGCAGAGGAGCTTGTCACGTTGCGAACACCAACGCGCACCATCCCGAGAGGAGGAGAAGCTCGGAAAAGTGCTGACTGAGTAAATTCATCTGTCTCCACATAGATTTGTATTTTGTTGCTCATTTGTATTACGCTGCTGCTTGAGAGGTAGAGTTGTCGTTGAGTATGTCAGAAATCGAAGCAGGTTATACCACGTCTTGATAGATAGATCTCGCTCAGTACACTAGGACCTTTAAGGGAAGTCTTTAGTATGACTTCTTTTGTGGGCTTGCTTTTTACTTGTGATCACCTGTTATTATCTTTAGTGTCCATGACTATGTAAGACATGCCTAAATGCTGTAAGTTGAAGTAAGTTGAAGCCGACTTGAGCTCAAAAAGGTATATTTTAGCTTGCTATATCAGTGGGATGTATCTTATTGCAATAAGAGCAGTGCTGATTGATTGATGGGCCTCTCATCTTACATGGCAATGGATCGATGAGATGACGAAGATGGTGGTCATTGACTGAGCACTATTCTAGATCCTGGCGTTCGAAATCTGTAAGAACCAAAATCTTATGCATTCAAGACTAAGGAGGATCGTCACACCGAGTTACTGAGAGCAAGAGATTCTACATGCCTCTCTTGATAGTGGCCACCAGTTCTCAAAAATAGACTTCGTAAAGCTGCACATACGTCAATGACAGTTAGATAGTGCGCCGGAATTACTTGTATAATGCATGTGGACTGAGCAGGTCCAAAAGCTAACAAGAGTGTTGACAGGTCATGATGCTGCCGATTGCTCAGCGTAAGAACGCTCAGTTCGCTGCTTAATCTGTTCAGAGTATGCCTGGCCTGAGAGAGCCTGTACTCGCAAGAAACATCAGGGTCCTCCCTGTGAAGAATGCCTTTAATGATTTTAGTACTCCCCATCCAATAAGCAACCTGCTGAATGTATCATGGTGTTTGCTGGAGATGGCAGCTAGCCAGCTCATACACTGGCCATTGATCTGTGGGCTTCTCAAATGTCTTGTGGTATCAAGAATGGTAATACCATCATTCCCAAGCATCGTTCATTGATTGCAGCCAGACCCTCAGAGGATGACATGCTGGGCTCTGGGTGGAATCAAACCAGAATTATTGCTGCAGCGTACTGCTCTGGGTAAGCTGTACAAGGCAGTCAGGTAAGTGGCCCATGTGTGACCTGGTCAAATGGACTGAATTAGATTTGCTACACTGGTGGTCTGGAGGTCTTGATGTCGCGTGCTTGACGCCAGGTGAGCTGCCACCGCTGTGTCGAAGGTGCAAATGACAACAGTAGTGAGCTTTGTGAGTGTGCAGCACAAGCTGCTTGGGTGTCCTCTATGAGCACTACTGACAAATAGGCTCGTTGGTAGTGGGCCGAAGGTAACTATGCATAGCTAGCATTGTGATGCTATAGTTTTGAGCACAGTGACATGCACATATACGTAACTATTAGTTAGCATTTTGAAAGGTATGTTAACAGTGGCACTACTACCGTTGAGGTTATGCAGCGACCGCCAATGTACACACGATCTCCTGATCACATACATCTCATCTCTTCTCTGCATGCTGTAGGAATGGAGTACTCGTGAAAGTGAAGTGCAATTGGAGGCAGAATAAAAAGGTGCAATTGTAAGAAAGGCGAGAGGAGCACTAAGCCCAGGCGAGCGGCGAGGTAATAGACGTTGGAGGAGGCATTAGGATGGGGCGATGATAGAGTAGCAATTCAGCTTCACTGCTTTTCAGAACGCCTGGCTATAGCCTGCACATATATTGGGCGCAAGTTCTCCAAATACAATGTCATCGTGAAGCCTCATTGCAGAGTCACCTCATTGTGAAGCCTAACTGCAAAACTCTATAACAACTACAATGCACCCCAGGCAGCCTGTGCAAGTGACACAGCAGTATACAAGCAATGGTAGTTGTGGTGCTGGAAAAATTGCAGCGCTACCATCTGCATTTGAAGTTACAGCCTCATAATATGAATAACAAGGGCTGTCATGGAGGTAGCTAATGGATGGGGTCGGCATATTCAGCTTCCTCTGAGATAAGTCCTGCTGCTCAGAGTGAGCTCATTACTACAGGCTCAGTGGAACTAAGAAGAGTACACCGTATGAATAATCAGGATACGGTACTAATACAAGAAGGTGCAGGGTGAAGTCACCCAATTCGTCCAACACAGCTGCCCAACTAACAGACGATTAAGCTCTAGACACAGGGCCCTCCGCTCACTTGTTCTTGGTGAGCACGCGCTCCAGGACGAGGTAGGACGTCAGCGCGATGATGGAGAAGGCGGAGATGACACCCATGGCAATATCAAGCGACGCATGGCGGCCGGTGTATGGCACGACCCACAGCAGGTTGGCAGTCTGGTTCTTGTCGGTGTTCTGGCCAAAGGCGACGGCGTACTGGGCCTGCGTGGCGAGCTTCGAGGTGGAGTTGAGCGCGAAGACGCGCACAAAGTACTCGGCCTTGGGCTGGTTTTTGGGGATGACGTAGACGCTGGAGTTGCCGGCGGCGCTGTACGGCTGCCGCTTGAGCGTCCACTTGCAGGCCTTGGACTTGGACAGGTCGTCGTTGAACTTGCGCCACGCGCGGTTGATGCGGCTGGGCGCGCCGTAGCAGAGCTTGATGAGGATCTGCTTGTAGCCCGCGTCGGCGCCGGTTCCGGCGAAGGACGAGTTGAGCTGCCACGCGACGTCGATGGTGTCCTCGCCGTACTTGGCCACGTTGGTGCGCGAGTTGTTGGTCACGGGGCGGCCGCTGATGGCCACGCGCACCTGCAGCGTCTTGGGCAGCGACGCAAAGGACACGCCCGCCGCGGCGGCGGGCGCCGGCGCCAGCGCCAGCGCGGCCAGCGCCAGCACGNGGCGGCGGCGGCGGCGCTGGAGGCGGCGAGAGGCGGAGGCGGCGGGGGAGCCGGGCGCGAGCTCGAGAGTGGCGCGGGGAGGTGTCGCTCAGCCTGGAGGACGGGGGGGGGCGCTATATACCCGAGCGCACAGACTTTCTGATTCTTTTTTTGGGCTGGCTGTTCCGGGCCCTATCCTCAATGGGCGCCCAGCGCCCTTTCTTCTAGATACCTGAGCGCACAGAATTGCTGTGCCGCAGAAACGAGCTGTTCCAAAAGGCTGCGAAGCGGTTGTGAAAGAAGAAAGTGCTCGCCCATTGAGAATAGGGTTTGTGAAAGGCCAGCCCGAATGAAATCGACAAAAGGGCACACGGAACCCCCCCTTTGACGAGAGGGCGGCCCTTGGGGGTGCCGTGAGTCCACGTGGTGCCCCACGGGGTACCCCAGTGGGCCTCCCCACCAATGAGCACGCTCTGAGTGGCACGTGGTGTCCGGAGGGTGGCAGGGCCGGCGCCGTGATTGGCCCCTCCCATGGCCCACGGGGGCCGGACGCCGGAGGGCCCCGGCTGCCCCCGGGTGCCCCCCCCGACCTGGACGGCGGCGATGAGATCCGATCACCCCCATCGGACGGCTGCGAGCCGCGCCCAGCTGCCCAGCCCGCCCCCTGCTAGGAAGCACTGGTCGCGGAGCCTGGCAAATCCGATCGCCACCGCCGCCGCCGCCGCCGCCGCCGCCGCCGCCGAGTGCGGGTACGTCGGCAGCGCGCTGCGCAGCTCCGCAGCTCCGCAGCTCGGCAGCTGCCCGCAGCCCAAGCCGACCCATTCCACCAGTCGGCCCGCCTTCACCACGGCTTCCGCCGTCCCCTGTGCGTTGAGTGCCGCCGAGCACCGCTCGGAGCGGTGCCGGCGGCTGCGGCGGCGGCGGGCGTGCATGAGTAAGGCGCGTCATTGGACGTATTATGACGGCCCGGTGGAGCAGGATTTGGGGAGGAGTGGCTTGCAGGCGGCCGGCGAAAGAGGACATGGGCTTCTTGCAAGCGAGAGGGTATTGTTGCCTGAGCCTTCCTCCCATTGTAGTGGCAAGTCGATGTGGGGAATGATGAGAGACGGACAATCACGAGGGCGATAGCGCTCAATGCATCGTTGTGTGGATCTGCGACCAGAAGATCATCGAGACGTGGGCTCGTGTATGGCAAGGATTTCCGTTTGTTACACCCAAGGCTGCACATGTGCTGCGCTTCTGCGTGGGCTCCATGAGAGGTAGAGAGGGCGATAAGTCGACGCATCGGGATGGGCTCAAGAGAGTCAAGTCTGAGCGGTGCGTGGGGGCCTGGACGCTGGGGGCTGCTTGATGAGCCACCAAACGATGGGAAGCACTGAGAAATTTGAGTGTCCCCTGCAAGGAAGATAGCAGGAGCAACAGATGAATACAGTTGAACTAATTTTCACTACGAGGTCATTGCTGCAGTGGCATGGAAGAAGATTGCGCAGCTACTTTGCTCTTTGTGCAACGCATCAGTGACTTATGTGCAATTTACATGTATGCTGGTCAAAGTGCTGCACAACTAAACTTGCACGGCCAGCGTGTTAATAGATTCAAGTTCTTGGTTGTTGCAGTCGCTGAATGACATGAAGCCTTAGCGTAGGTGAAAGAGAGAAGTGGCCAGCAGCAATGGCTTCAGCATCTCATAGGTGGAGAGGGGTGCAAAAAGGGGCGGCTGTGACAGCCAACTGGGGATACAGGGGATGCCTGAATGCATCTACACAGTGTGGATTAGCAGTCTGGACAGCCCAGTGCACCGTGTAAGCTAATGGAGCCGATAGAGTTGCAAACCTCCGCCACGCACGGCAGAGGCTGCTGCAAGGGAGCGACCAGTATTGCAGTGCAGAGCAAGCAGTAAGGACCGCGGGAAAAACAGAGAGATGCATCAATAGCACGACAGAAAACCTGAACGAACAGAGCCTCCAGGAATGGCTGCACCCTGCTCACGTTGCCACTGGTCAGCTTGAGAAGCCAGTCACGACAGCAGTATGAATTTGCAGTGTCATAACACCCAAGGATGTCCAAGGAGAGTACGTAGAAGGAAATCAACTGGGGCGTTCTCGTCCACTTGGGTCTCCTTCGGGTTGACACATCTCATCCAAGGACCAAGCTGGAAGATGAGGACAAGGAGCGGGACCTCTAGGTCCCCCACTCCTCTTGAGGTCCATTCAATGTGGCAATTAGCAGCAGCAAATGTCATGTCCTGCTGTTGGTGCCAAGCAACTTTTCTGCTTTGTCAGGCCTGGGAAACCTGCTGCCAATAGATGCATTGCAGCTGAGACCGCTGCAGCAGGGCTAGCATGCAAAGCATATGCAGGATGTGAGCAGGACCAGCTCCAGACACAGCAACTTCTGGGACACTCTCAGCAACTTGCAAGTGTCATGCAATTCATACAAACATCACAGCATAGCTTGATGTGTACCACACATTGCTACACTGTATTATGAAATGGCAACTTCTTGAGGCTGATGCATGATGCTGCTGGGCATGTGGCTAATTGATTGATGATTGATGAAAGAAGCAACTAGCAGGAATCAGATGTTGGCGGTTGTGGTGCTGTGATATCTACATGGTCGACTTTCATTGTAATGGGAAAGGCGGCTTGACAGATGCTTGGAGAGGTTAGCAACCTCAAAGGCAGGCGAACAAGGAACGTGGTCCGCTTCCTAAAGACAAAGAAAGACGCAAAGCAGGGTCGAGGTGCAAAAAGGTGTGAAGAAAGAAAGCAGACCCTTGTGCAGGCTCCGATTGGCGGGAGACCTTACAGCTCGTAGGAGTCGGTTAAGAAAAAGAAGCTCTTCCCAAAGGAGACGATGGTGGTGGAAAGCCAGCCGGGGAAGACGGACAAGGTCAGGAGGGGAGTCCCAAAGCCAAAGCGCAAAGAATCCAACAGAAGGACTGCTACTACAGATAGCCACTTAGCAACCCCTGATCAGCCCCCAACTGGAATGACTGGCAGCCAAGAATAACCCCATTGATGTCCAAAGGCGGCAGCCAAGGCACGGCCAGCACGAGATGCTAGATGAGCGCCCCTGCGCAAGAGAATACTGCAGCAAACGAGATATACGCATGCAACATACCGGGGCCGGCAAGGCCATGGCAACGATGCACGGGGCATCTGCTTGGCAGTGTGGTCAATGAGAATGCCACTTGTGACAGATTTGAATTTTCCGGACAAGCAGCAGTCAGTGCCTAAGCAGCACCTACAAATGCCTAGCTGCCATATAATCCAACATAGCTTGTAACCACGTAGTGGTGAGGCAAACATCAAATCAAGCGACCCTTGTTCCCGCTATATTACCAGGTCCAAAATCTGGCCAGCCACGTCGAAGGCCTAGATTCTGCAAGCTCTGACGTACAACACGAAGAAGCTCCTCTTGCCTCTCAGAGCTTGGCGAGCTGCAGATGCCGCATTCAACACCGCAAAACTTGTATGCAGTCATGCAGCGTTTGCACAGGCCTTGGCAGTCTCTTGAGGAGCACCGATGAAGGACATCCACCCTGAAATGACGAGATGACAAGGCTTAGCATGCCTCTCCAAATTGAAGGGAAAATGTGCATAGAGTGCGCCACAACAGCAGAGACAATGAGCACAATATAGCCTCAATCTGGAGTAACCAAGCTTGAAAATCTGGCAAATCTATGTATTGCCACACCTAGGAACAGACGCTAGTAACATCACAGACCCCAGACTGAGTAGAGAAGGAGTTGCTGCATCTGTATCACTACTTAAGACATACTACAACCTAGTCACTGTGTACCTGGAGCAGACACAGACGCCAACATCTAGAAATTGCACATGCTCCTTGAGACACTCCACTTGATAAGGTGTCAGCAGACAACCCCCGATGTAAAGGCTATTCAAAGTGCACCCAAACGGCTGGCTTGTCAACTCCTTGATAAAATCAACCATTGCCACACCTGTTTCAGATTGCACAGTACTTGGAAGCTCAAGCATATGATGAAGGTCGAGAGTCAACATCCAATGTCTCTAGCTTCAGAGTGCTCAAATGGTGTATAGGAACCAACGGATGATCTGTACTGGAATATTGAAGTAGTCCATAATAACTTTGACGCAAGTGGGAAGTTGCGGAGCTCACTTGCTGGCTAATCTAAACTCCACAGATATACTTTCAGAGTAAAACGTGGACTGAAGCATGCCGTAATCTGGTGATGTGTGATTGACTAAAGACTGATATTTGCCTATGATGCCCTTCTGTATGTTTCCTGTCTTGACCAGAATTTAGCAAGCTATTTGACTAGTGTCAAGCATGTGAAAGGTGCTTACCACTCAGGCGGCTGCAATCTTTGAGGGATATGCAGCACATATGAGAAGCAGCAGCACCACTCTCAATGAAAGCGTGCAAAGAGATTGATGAGATCTTTGAGCCGGAAACATCAAGATGAAGGAGATGCCCACTGCTATTGGCGACCAAGAACTCAAAGTTGCAGTCATTGACTTTGGCTGCCAAGAACTTTGACAATGTGATACTTGTCCATAATGAGGGCTCTGCAGGTGTACACAGCAGGCACTGATCATGGAACTTGCAAATCGCAGCGTGCAACAGAACGTCAAAGCCATGGCTCCTCAAGCAGTAGTGCAATTGCTGAAAGTGGACATCTAGGAACCAAGTCAACCGAATATTATTGCCTGCCAAGTCCTGCCGACCTCTACACATCGTCTGTGTCTCAGCATGGGAGCAGAGATCAGTCTACTGTCAGGTGTGGCGATGCTTGACGACCTAACAGGTCCACTGTGCTCGACAACAATAAACACAACTCAGATTACTGCAGTAAATAGTCCCAGATCAGGTTGTGAGTATGATTGCAAACCAACCTTCGAAGAATGACTTCCACCTCCGGCTGACGCACAGGAGTGCTAGACGGTCACTGATTTGCAGCCTCCCCAAGATGGAAGCGACCAAGTCCAAAGGCAGCGAAAGAAGAGACGTAGAGTCGTAGAGTCGCTCTAGTTCCGCCTGATTACCAGACATCACTCTGGCGGGTCCGTCCAGCAAGTTGCTAGCCAGGCCAACCTCAGAAACTTCAGATTCTCTTCTGCACAGAATTTTGCAAGCGATATAGCATTACTCAGTGTTGTTCTCTTTTTGATATTCACAAAGTGCGAGCAATCAACCAGCGTACACGATGGACAGGGCCAAGGCCCTCAAGTCTGGTTGTCGAGGCCGTAGACAGTGTGGGAGCCATCAGATAAGCCATGCCTAGCACTGAAGAGTTACAGCAGCGTGCTCGCTCTGCCTCAGCGGTGCTGAATACATGATGGCCGTCGGCTAGGCTGCCGCGTGTGGCATATCATGGGAAGTCGACCAGGACCGCGGGCGACTACTGGGGGAGTATGCACCAGCTACATCATCTGGAAGGACGCCAGGGCCGGCAACTGGCTCGAGAAAGTGACCAAGGCGAGGTAGTGCGCACGAGGTCCGGCGCAGCGCCCCGGCCAGCGGCGGGGCAGCGGCGGCGGCAGCACTGCCCGGGCGCGCTGTCTGCGCGGGCGGGTGCGCGAGCCAGGTGCGTGACTAGCCGGAGTGGGTGGTGCGGGTCGATGTGACACTGCCAATGGGCCACTTGGTGGACCGCGTCGGCGCTTGGAAAGACAAGCGCGGCCAGATTGAAGCTTGGAAGCTCAAGCGCGCCGCCCGCTAACAGGGGAAGGGCGGCGCGACGCCCGTCACAACCTCGTCCTCCCTTATTGGCATTTCACAGCCGATTCTTTAATATCAGCAGCCGCATTCTCTTATTAGCACTGCACTTCAGTAACCTGGCTTTTTGCGCCATCCAGCTTGTATTGGCTTGAATTGGCCTCCCTTTCATTTCATGCGCCCCGCGCGCCTTCTCTCTTCGGCTGAACGGCTCCCCACCCTCCCCGCCGCCGTCCGCGGCCGCCGCCGCCGCCGCCGCCGTCCGCTGCCCGCTGACTCGCGTGCGCCAGCGCCCCCGCCGGCCCCGACGCCATGCTGGGGGCTGCTAAGAGCCGAGGCGGCTCGCGCAGCTCTTCGCTTCGGCGCGCCGCTCGCTCTTACGGCACCCGCAGCACGACTGCTGCGTCGAGGGCCGCCACTGCGTCAGGGGCCACCCTGCCCATCCTCCCAGCGGCCCCTCCAGCTCCTCTCCCTCCCCCTGCTCCAGCGGGTGCGGAGGCCGCCGCGAGCGAGGGTCGCAGCCCTCAGATTGTGCGCACGCCTGTGGCGACCACGACATCAACGTCGACACCGGAGCCCGAGTTCCTTGGCGTCGGAGTGTCTGCGCCTGTCGAGCAAGCCCAGCTGCTTGCACATCCAAGCTCGGCCACCTCGGATGCAGACTCCGAAACNCGAGGACGGGGTGATTTCCGCCGTCGGCCCGGGCCTCCAGGTGAGCTTTGTGCGCCTCCTGGACAGCTGATCTCCGGCCGTCGTGGCGACAAGGCCCACTGAATGGGAGTGCAAGCTTCTGTGAGCACCGGTTATAAGAGCTGCTAGAAGGCTTGAGACGGCTTCATTCTGCACTGGCTGTCACGTTAGCTACTGTTCTCAGTGGTGTCGCAGGTGCCGGAGGGCACGAGGATAATAGACGCGGCCGGCAAGTTCGTGATGCCAGGTACATTCTCCTCCGCACATTCTCCATGCAGCGGTTGCCTCACATAGCACAGAGTGCAAGGCAGATGAGTAGTAGCATTTCAGCGCCAGTGACTTGGGAAGCTGCAAGAGCCAACTTGACAAGGACCTTCTTAGGCTAGCCCTTCACTGGCCAAAGGCTCCTGCTGGAACGTGGCGAGCTTGCCTGATCTCGACCGAGGCGCTCTTGTCAGGCGGGATCGATCCCCACACGCACCTCGACATGCCATTCATGGGGACGTCGACCTGCGACGACTTTTACAGCGGCCAGGCGGCTGCCTTGGCTGGCGGCACGACCATGCACATCGACTTTGCCATGCCGATTGACGGTGACGCCCTCAAGGGCTTTGAGGAGCACAGGAAGAAGGCCAAGAAAGCCGTCATGGACTACGGCTTCCACATCGCCGTCAACGGCTGGAGCGACAAGATGAGCCTCGACATGGAAGAGCTGGTCAGGCAAGGTGACCTTCCTGTGTGATGTGAGCGTGTGAGAAGACTTAGACATAGACTGCAGTCACATCTGAGACTGCTTCTTACAGTCACCTGCTAAAGCTGGCCCATGACTCACCTTGTGCCCATGGCCACTACTTGGACGACAGGCGTAAATTCGTTCAAGTTCTTCATGGCGTACAAGGACACCCTGCAAGTCACTGATGAGCAGCTGCTGGCCGGGTTTCAGAAGTGCAAGGACCTTGGCGCCATCGCTCAGGTGTCTAGCTCCATCTTTGGTCGGGCTAGCAGCCAACCAGTAGCCATTGTGAGCTTCCAGTCGAGCATGTTCGCACGCTGCGTGCATTTGAAACAGGGATGAATCTTCTGTTGGGTCCACTAATTTGCAGGTTCATGCTGAAAATGGGGATGCAGTGGTCATGGGACAAAGAAGAATGATTGATCTGGGCATCACTGGGCCCGAGGGTCACGCTCTCTCACGCCCCGCTGTGGTAATCACTGCAAGCATCATCAGGCTCTGAGAGAGCTTCAAGCCAGCTGTTCTTTTGAGCGAGGACTCCTCTGTTGTCACAAGATCCTGAGCCTGCCTGTGGTTGCGTTATTTCCTGGTCATGATACTATGATGGTTTTGTCGTCACAAGATCCTGAGCCTGCCTGTGGTTGCGTTATTTCCTGGTCATGATACTATGATGGTTTTGTCCTGATGACTCTGCAGCTAGAGGGAGAAGCAACGGCTCGAGCCATTCGCCTGGCCAAGTTTGTGAATGTGCCCCTATATGTGGTCCACGTCATGAGCATTGATGCCTTGGAGGAGGTTGCTAAAGCACGTCTTGCAGGTGCATAAGTGAGACTTGCACCAGAATGATTTGTTGTCTGGCTGACTGCATGTCTAGCCCTGCAAAGAGCTTAGCATCTACAAGTGCAAATTACATGTGGTATAAATACTCAGTACACATCAGAAGGCTTTCCAAAAGATTGAACTACGAAACACTGCAGGACAACGCGTGATTGGCGAGCCCGTCATCTCTGGTCTTGTCCTTGACGACTCGTACATCTGGGACACCGACTTCAGAAAAGCTGCTCAGTACTGTTATCAGTAGAACCCAGCCTGCACTGCTAGTGGACTGCTATGCCCCAACTGTGACTGTCGGCGATGAGCAGGATTATGCCGTCTTAGAGTCTCTTGGCTTGTTGGAAATAGGTATGTGATGAGTCCTCCTATACGTGGCGCTGCGCATGGCAAAGCACTTCGAGCGGCTCTGGCTGGTGGAATTCTTCAGGTCAATCTCTGCTTCTACTCTTCTGAAGCTTTTCACTGCAGTTCCACTTACAATGGCACCTTATTATCATCTCAGATCTTTCTTTGCAAGCGCTTTAGGATGCGATACATGATGAGTCTCTTATTCTTGTCTTTGTGCAGGTTGTGGGTACAGATCACTGCCCTTTCAACTCCAGCCAGAAGGCCATGGGAAAAGACGACTTTCGCCTGATTCCCAATGGCGTAAATGGTATTGCTACCTAACACCATCTTTGCCTGTTTGCCACCGGACAGCTTGTGTTACTTCTCCACCTTACACACCCCTGACTTGAAAAATTTGAAGTTCTTGATAGTTAAGAGTGTGTATGTGGTATCTGGTAACCTCCACTTTGGCCACGACCATAATGTGAGCTATCAGCCGTCCATCGACATGACCAGGAATTTCTGAGCGCATGATCATCACATGGGACGCTATGGTGGTAAGCAGAAGGCCTTGCATGTGAGGCATTTTTGCCTTGTGAAACTTGACTGTCTGTTGTACGTCACGAGTTGGCTTGATTTACACCACCTTTATTCTGCATCGCCTCTCTCACCCACTTCTCCTATCATTCCTGCAGAACTCTGGATTGGTAACGCTTTCAGATTTCGTGCGTATGACTAGTGCTGCTTGGTAAGAATATGAGGAGAGACCACATGCAAATACTTGAAGCAAGCAGGCACTTCTTGAGGTGCAAATTGTGAGGGACGGTTGATTCTAACATGCTGTTTAGCAAGCCGTGCGGAAAGTAAGACTGATGAAAGTTTTTATGCTGTAGCGCTCAGATTTTCAACATCTATCCCCAGAAGGGCCTCATTGCGCCGGGCTCAGATGCTGACATTATCATCCTGGACCCCAACAAGACGACCACAATGTGGGATGTTACATTACATTCCCAGATGGACACGAACATCTACGCTGGCTGGAGCATGAAGGTGCTGCGCACAATGCTGGTATCAGTTGCATAGACCAGATGCCAAGTAGGAAGTACTATATAAACCTTCAAGGTCTTCATCGGTCTCTCGTCATCGTATAAGTAAGACTCTGACTACCTGGTGCAGGGCAATATCGAGGTCACTGTGAGCCAAGGCAAGGTTGTGTGGGAGAAAGGACAGCTGAGTGTGACCGAAGGTGCAGGGCGGTACATACCAATGCCAACATTCGGTCATCTCTACGACGGCCTCGACAAGCTGGATGCTGAGCTTCTGGAGCTGTATAGGACCCCTGTGTCACATACGGGAAGGCCTCCATCAAATGTGTGAAGCCCATATGGGTCCAGGCCAAAGCTGAATGCTGAGCTGCTGCAGCTGTATAAGACCCCTCGATTACCCACGGGCTGGGTCAAGCACGGGTGAGCTGCAAGCTTTGCCTTTCCATGGTTGACAGAATTGCAGCCTCCCACCTGTCTTCAGTCAATTGTAATTTGACTGTGGGAAATGCTTAGATAGTAATCCAGACACAGGAGATCTGAACTTCGACCGAGGAGGATGAAATCTAATCTGTTAATGAAATTATCTTCGTTAGAAAACACGAGCTATGCTTGCACGGCACTCATTAACGAAGAAGCGAGACAAGGTGGTTAGCACCAGCACGGGTTGTCACTGGAGACGAGCAGACTCAACGAGCGAAGGGTGCTTCCCTGGTTGCTGTAAATTCTGTCCGGACCCCCTTGCAGCTACAAGGAGGCACACGTTCGACCGAGCTTGTTGTGACCTTGCTCAACTTGCCGGCGGATGTCCTTCCCGTTTGCGATTGAGAGCTCGATCTGCGAGCCTGAATAGAGGCCCTGCTCCCTTTATGCTCCCTGCTCACTGAAGAAGGATGCCACGCAATACGAGCAGTGCTCTCACAAGGGTGGGGTGCGCTTAAGGAGCTCTCTTGCCTTGTGTGCTGCGGCCCCGACTTAGCACCCTCCTGCCTTCACAAGGTCCCTGGCTCCTTTCGCTCTAGTGATGCACTCTTCTTCAGAATGGCGCTTATGGTCTTGCGGCCACCTCCTGTCTTGCTCAGCCAAACCCCTCTTGACCTCCCTGCCTGTGCGCTTATGAGCGGAAGACGAGAAGCGGGGACAAGAGGGATGACACAAACGCAGGTAGCGGCACAACGGCAAGCCGCACATTGCTATCAACAGGCTGCAAGGCGTGCTTGACGTGGCACGCTTGAACATGCTTATACGACCCTATTACTGGCACTGACTTTCAAGGTCGGGTGCTGGCTGCGCCTCTTGCACTTGTCCGAAGGAAGGCTTTTCTAGGAGGAGGCGGTCGTGAAAGCCCAGCATGGACCAGAGGACTGAGCTGCACTTCCGTGGACTTCCCAGTGGAGGCAGAGGCTGTGGATGAGAGAAGGTCTCCCAGAAGGGGGCAATGAGTAGGTTAGTGGGAAGGTTCTTGTTAGAAGGGGGCCATGGCTGTGGGTGTGAAAGGGCAGCCCAAAGAAGAGGGGGCAAAGGTCCAAAAGCCTGCCCGAAGAAACAGCTAATAAATGTAAGGCAATATCTATGAGATGCCAGCCCAACGAAGAAGAAGCTTAAAAAGGCGGAAGGCCATCATATCAATTTTTCTTTTTAAAAATACATATTTATTAAAATTACTATCTGTAACTCCGAAGAGGCGGGAGTCAGAGAAAGAACCAAGTTCTCCATTGTAAAGCATTGATGTGAAGAGTAAGTTAATCTACAGGGGGCGAGGGCTGTGAAGAGCCAGCCCGGAAAAGAGGGACAAAAGCCAAAGGGGCCGGAAAGAAGTTTATCTCCAATGGGGGCAAGGGCTGTGATAAGCCAGCCCGAAGAGAATTGACAAGGTCCGAAGAAGATTTTCGTGTATTTGAAACAAACGAAGGCCAAATGGCCGAGTACAAATGCAAGCACATCTAAAGACCTACATACTCTACAGCAAATTGACCCGCTCAGTAACCACGGGTCACAACATAAACGTCGCTAATCGATGCCTGAATACTAGATGTCAGATACGAAGCCCTTCTGCCACCAACTAGAGCTCGGCCAGCTTTCTGGTGCAAGGCATTAGCCTGAGCACGCTGCAAACAGGCCGAAACTCGTTGTCGCAACAAAGACCGATATGCAGCTGGCAAGCCCAACTCAGCCGGAAACACATCTGCACGACGTGTGTAGCCTAGATTGGCAATGTTTTGGAGGAGGGTGTGGAAACGAGGACCCAGACAATCAAAGACGTTGATTGCCGCTGGCAGGAGCTGATCGCATTGAGGGTAGTCGGAGTAGTGCTGCAGCTTTCTTTGTTCTGCAACGCCCACTGCGTGATCAGCGAGTGTGTGTTGATGCTGGTCCCTTGTACGCCTCCGTTACAACAACGTCGACCAGGGCCCGGGGTCCTCCACCAGGTTGCACGCCCACAATGTCAAGTGTGCGGCGATGATGACGTCCCTGGGCGTCCGTGGTAATAGGCATGATATCGTTGACTTCCACGACTGCGCGGTAGCCGGCGTCGCGCATCAAGCCCGCCAGGGCATCGCGGAGGAGGTTGTGGATGCCCACCACTTCTGGTCCAGTGGGGCATCTCAGCATGTGAGTGGCGAGCTCAGCACCCTCTGCACGGAGGCCGCACTCGCACTGCCGCACCCGGATCAGGCAGTTAGGTGGGAGGCCGAGGAAGAGTTGAAGCGAAGTCCGAAAGGCCTCGGAGCTGATGCTGAAGGCGTTGGCGACGGTGTGAGAGGTGATCCAATCCGTGGCACCAGGTGCGGCAAGAGAAGTAAGTCTTGCCAGGCTCCTTGGATTATTCTCAATCTCTGGCAGCCTCCTCAACCTTCTGCGGCACTCGTCTTCCACTGCCGTAACCAGTCTGGATTCCCCTCGATCAGCAGCTTGGGCGAGGGCGGAGAATGGCGTGAGCAGGGGTTGGAGAGAGGGGAAAGAGCCGATGGCTGAGTTGCGGATGCTCCTCAGATCCTCTTGGAAGGGGAAGGGGCCTTCCTCCACATGGCGTACAGGGTCGTGGAGGCAAGGAAAGCGCATGGGTAGCAGAGAGGCGTTCTGGTGCCAGCAGCCCAGGAAAGCTGCTTGCGCCGTCTGCTCCAACGACCGGCAGCCAAGGCCGCCCATGCGGGTGGGAAGGGAGGCCTGGAGGGAAGCTGCAGCTGAGGGGAACGATGAAGAATGTAGTAGGGATGCCAGAGATTGCTGAAGGGAGTCATCATATTCCTTGTAGAGATTCACCACCATGCCTAATGGGGCGACTGCCCGTTGAAGATAGCAAGCCCGTTGGCCGATGCAGCGGGTGAGAATGGCCAACGCCAGCTGTGTGTCCCCAAGGAGGGGAAGGGAAGGGGAGGGCGAGGTGTTTATGAAGGCGCTCCCGCAAGTCCACCGCCACGTGAGTTGGTGTACCGAAGGGAACCTTGAGGATGGCCAGGCCATTGGCAGGGGTCTGACAGCCGTGGGGGAGCTGAAGGTTGGCGGGGAGACCGCGTGGGGACCAGGCCACGCTCTTGGACGGGCAGACCCGCAGGCCCATCAGGTCCAATTCGCGAACGAGCAATGGGTAAGCCGCCATGACTGCAGCTGGAGGTCCAATGATGTGTGTGTCATCCGCGTAGGAAGGGAAGAGAAGGTGGGTGTTGGCTCTGGGTGCGCCGAATAGCCCGGGAAGGGGCCAAAAGCCGCTAATTTAAAAGTGTGGGGTAGGATGAACCACTTAATAACTATGAGTGAGGAGCCGCACATCGGAAAAACCGGAAAGCACTAAGACAGTGGCTGTGAGAGACCATCCAAAAGAAGGTAACAAGGTCAGAAAGAGAATTGCTCGCCCACAGAGGGTAGGGGCTGGGAAAGGCCAGCCCAAAAAGAATGGACAAGGTCCAAAGAGCCAAAGGGTGCCGGAAAGGCAAAACACACAGCTAGACACTACACGACCCCAGGAAGAAGCTCAGTACCCACGAGTGAGCAGCAGCAAGTCCGAGTGACTAGCAGCTGGGAAAGAGGCACTCCGTCGAGAACCAGAGGCAGCTGCCATAGCGAGGCCTGCGCGCGAGTGGACTGCATGAGCCAGGGACAGCCAGAAAGGGCAGGATCGCAGAAGTACTCTCCGTGACTTCTCTCACTAATGGAGAGTAGTTCCGTGTTTTTGGACACCTCCCAGCCACCGCCCTCTCATGAAAGCGTCCTTCTTCTTGTGGACATCTTCCGACCCTCACCCTTGGTCATTCCGTATCCTGGGCTGGGCTTCTCACAGCCATTGCTCTACACTTGAAGAGCTCTTACTTTATTCCTTCTTGCTGGGCACTTGGTCAAGATCAAGTAATGTAGGTCATACTATAAGTCACCCGCAGTGGCGTGGAAACGGTGCCGCCGGCAGAGCGCACGTGGGCTCGGCTGCAGCCGCCGCACGCGCGCGCGCGGGGCGCGTGCGCATCCCCGCCGCGCGTTCCCAGGGATACCCCCCTCCCTCTCTCTCACTCTCTCACTCCCTTATCCACGCACTCTCTCTCTCTCTCTCTCTC
The DNA here is from genome assembly GCA_009602725.1 of Spirogloea muscicola. Lineage (NCBI taxonomy): Eukaryota > Viridiplantae > Streptophyta > Zygnematophyceae > Spirogloeales > Spirogloeaceae > Spirogloea > Spirogloea muscicola. Next base: position 145,164 of record WELB01000247.1, read on the forward strand.
TCTCTCTCTCTCTCTCTCTCTCTCTCTCTCTCTCTCTCTCTCTCTCTCTCTCTCTCTCTCTCTCTCTCTCTCTCTCTCTCTCTCTCTCTCTCTCTCTCTCTCTCTCTCTCTCTCTCTCTCTCTCTCTCTCTCTCTCTCTCTCTCTCTCTCTCTCTCTCTCTCTCTCTCTCTCTCTCTCTCTCTCTCTCTCTCTCTCTCTCTCTCTCTCTCTCTCTCTCTCTCTCTCTCTCTCTCTCTCTCTCTCTCTCTCTCTCTCTCTCTCTCTCTCTCTCTCTCTCTCTNCCCGCTCCTCCCCTCCTTCTTTCCCTTCCCTTCTCTCTCCTCCCCCCGTCCTCCCCTTTCTCCCCGCCCTTCTCGCAGCCCGTGCATACAAAAGTCACTCGCCCACCGCATCCCATCCATCACACCTGCAGCCCCGGTCTTCCCATACCGCTGCTCCTCCCCCTCCTCCAGCTGCAGGCTCCATGGCGGCCGAGGCGCTGGCGCAGGTGGTTGCGACGACAATGGCAGCCGGGGCCGCCACCGGCGCCGCCAGCTTCGACTTCTTCTACTTCGTGCAGCAGTGGCCGGGGTCGTACTGCGACGGCAACAGGTGCGAATGCTGCCCCACCCTGGCTCAGCCCCTGCGCCCGCCTGCCTGGACGGTGATTCCATGCCTTGGCCAGGTCGTCTGTTCTTGACTTCTAGAAGAAGATGTCACCACCATATGTCATACATGCTGTAGAAATCAAGCAGGTCTTCTTCTGACAGGAAGTGCTGCTACAATCCCGACAAGGGCAAGCCCGAGGAGCAGTTCTCCATCCACGGTCTGTGGCCCAACTACGCAGACGGCAGCTGGCCCCACGACTGCGATGACAGCCGGAGCTTTGACATGTCCGAGGTTGGGCCGCCTCCACTTGCAACCCAGAATCGCCTTTTAATCTCAGCACAGCCAGCTTCCTTGTGTGCCCTAGTCGTCACCTTCCGCTCAGTATAACATCCCCAGATTTAGCCCATGAGCATTCCTTTCCAGCTTGATTGGATGCTCATGGCCAATGGGGGATAGAGGGCTTGCGCTTGGTGTGCTCATGCAGCTTACCATCTGTTGTTTTCCAGATAAGTGACCTGGAAGATGACCTGGAGACTTACTGGGACACCCTGAATTGCCCCGCTAGCAAGGGTGAAAGCTTCTGGTCGCATGAGTGGAGCAAGCACGGGACCTGTGCTGACACCTTAGGGGACGAGCATGCCTACTTCAATGTGAGCAAGATTTGTGTAATATCATCAAGGTCGAATATCTTCGATCTTGAACTGCTCATAAGTATACCCAAAGATCCTAGGCCGTCAAAGAGCGGGTAAACATCGCTCCATTCTGGAGGAGGTTTGGAGCCTTGTGTACTAGAAAGGATGTCTCGCCTGAGCTATCTCCGACTATCTGCTCAATTCCTCGTCATTGATGCAGGCTGCTCTACAGCTATGGAACAACACGCTCATCACACAGGCGCTTGCTGACGCTGGGATCACGCCTGGGTAAGCACTGTTTCCTCCTGTGTCGCTCCTTCAAGGAGCCTCGGACAATGTCAGCAAAACACGAGAACAGAGCACCTACTTTGCAAAGAGGCAGACTGATGACGATCTTCAAGAGTCGGCAGAAACTCACTCTAGCCCTACTCTTGCTGCAGGGCGAGCTACAATTTCCGTGACATCATGGATACCATAACAAACTATGTAGGCTTCAAGCCAGCAATCGAGTGCAACATTGACCGAGAGAAGAGGCCCCAGCTATACCAGGTGCTTGACATTCTCAAGCTCCCTGCCATAACATGGCCAATCACTCGCATATTATCGAGGATAAATCCTGGTGCTCAGTTTCTTGCTCTACCTCATTGTAACAGGCATCTGACGCTTTTAAGCTCCGCGCATCCGGCTGCAGGTCTACATCTGCGTGGATACAGATGGCCAAACATTGATTGATTGCCCCATCTATCCGAAAGTCAGGGCCTGTCCCAAAACTGTGGCGTTCCCCTTGTTCTGATCAAGACCTGCAACTATCACAGAAGATTAAATATGAAATAAACAATTGCCTGTGCGTTTTACGATCTGCCATATATGCTATGCTATATATGCTACATGTCACTGTACATGGATGCTTGCGGAGCCCAGCTTGTCGTCTGTGGAATGTTTGATATATATATATATATATATCTCGGAGTTTGATAGCTAGACTGAGTAGTTGTTCAACTGCTTCTGAGGTGCAAGTTGCTCCAAGCGAGCACACCAAATGACCTAAGTTGGTTAATGTCAATTCCACCTTCGTCTGCGTATAATAACGAACTTTAAGAAGGATAAAGTCTGAATGCTTGATCATGTAAGGCGCAAGATCGATAACTTGAGCCACATGCTGGTGAAGTAGTACATAAATTGGCAACTTCAAAGTGCAATCAGGACCGTCATCACAGAAACACGTTACATCGAAGTGTTTTTTATTAAGGTGAGAAGGTAACAGAGGTGACCACTGATATGTCCTTGAGCAGTTGAGACCAGTGCTTAGAAGAGTTGAACCATAGCTGAACCCTCCTTTTGATGCGGTAAATGTGAGGAACATATGTAAGTGACAGCGTCATGCCCTAAGTTGAATATAATATCAAGCAGAGGACCACGTGTGATGGGATGAGAGGACGGACAGAAGATGGGGCTGGGGAGCCCCATCTCAGCTCTTCCGGCACGGGTACCAACCTGCGACCTGTGACCTGCTACTTAGACCAGCAAAAGGGGGCGTGTAGAAAGGCTGGAGTGCTAAGAACCGTACCCACGACATTCATTTTGATTACTATAAGTATTATTTGCGAGAACACTTGGCCTCGGCAACGAAGTCCATGCAGTTGTCTGTGCAGCGCAATATATCTGCAAAGGCAACAAGACCACGCGGGAGTCCACAAGTCACTGCAGAAGACCCCTTCGAGCTGCACAGCTAAGAATCCTCTACTGAAGTAGGTCGGAGTGATGTGTCAGCCCGTCCGGCTGACTTCGTGTGGCGATATTAGGAGGGGCTTGGGGGCCAGCTTCTGGTGGTAAGCAATCTGGTTGCCCTGGAGAAGCAACTCCGTCATGCTGGGCTCACACTAAACGCTTCGTACACACGGCACGACCTTGTCGCTGTCATGCCTGGCGGTGGCCTGTGCACCATCGCCAATGTGGTTATGAGGACGCTTCCGACCGTGGCAACACGTTCTCATGGGCCAAGAAGGCGGCTCATTGATCAGCAAAGCTTCACAAATCAAGGACAGCAGACACGCTTCCCATCCTTAAAAAACGAAAGCTTGTTTTACTTGCAATTGACCTCTACGGGTTTCTTGGGGCGATTTGGCTCACCAATTCCATCAGTCTTCACGGCGAGCGGCGGCCTGGCGGCTTGATGCCGGGGGCCACACGGCAAGCTACCCAGTATTTGATTGCTCGGGCTTACTGGCTTCATTGGATGGGCCTCTCCACCTCTGCTGCAGCTCCAGAAGTTCAACTTGCATCCACATGCTGGCCTTGCCTTGGTGCTTCCTGCTGCAAGTTACCCTGCTGCATCGGACATCTAGTATTCAGGCATCGATTAGCGACCTTTATGTTTTGACCCGTGGTTACTGAGCGGGTCAATCTGCTGTAGGGTTATGTAGATCTTTGAATGTGCTTGCCTTCATACTCGGCCATTTGGCCTACGTTTGTTTCAAAATACACGAAATTTTCTGCTGCAGATTACTCCTTTTTGTCCATCGGGCCCCTTCAGACCTTGTCCATTCCTTTGGGCTAGCCTCTCACAGGCCCCCCCTTCCAGGCGCCTAGCCTCTCTGATCTGCGGCTGCTTAGCAGGGGTTACTGAGTGATTCGTAGCAGCTATGCTTCGTTTTGTGCTTGCTTTCCTTAGCGCTTCCCCTGGCCCCCTACTCGTACTTTGTTCATTCTTTTTTGGGCTGGCTTGTCCAGCCCCTCTCCTCAATGGGCGATCCCTTTCTTCTTTCTTTCTCACAGCCACCAGTCAATTTGGAAGCGCTGCGTTTTTGTGCGGATGCGTAGAGAGAAACCTGTGACTGGCATCCCCTCAGCACCGCTCTGTCCCACCAGCCAGGCGCGGAACGTTGGGTCTGCCCCCATAATTTGCGGCTGCCGGCAGAAATAAGCTCATACAAAGGGGGCGAGGCGCTGTGACAAGTATGTACAAGAAGGAAGACTCTTCCAGTGGAGAGCGATGGCTGTGATTGGCCAGCCCCAAAAAAAGCATTTTCGAAGCATTTTCGAAGGGACCAGAGAAGCGCTGAAGCACACAGCGACGCAAGTGGCAACTGGGTGCTCTATAACTTAACGGGCAAGAGGTCCAGGGCGGCAAGGGTACCCCACAGGTTGTGAAACCCGGCCGGTTCCAGGTATCCATGGTTCATCGACCGGTACATCGTATTGAGGATAGGGGCCGGAAAACGAAAGGGCTCGCCCAGGTCTTTCGCATGCGCTTGGCGGTATCGTTCCAGCGATCCCTTGCCCACGCTGTCCACACGCGCGCAGGACGCGCACAGGCCGCTGCCTCCGGGTCTCGGCAGAGTGCCTCCTTCCCTGCCTCGAGCTACTCGGACCTGATGTTGCTCACTCGCGGGTACTGAGCTTCCCTAGTATGTTGTCGTGATTGGTAGAGTAGAGGAGTCCTTCCTCGGCATCTCATTCTTCGGCTTTGGACATTGTCCATTCTTTTTGGGCTGGCTTTGCCAGCCCCTCTTTCTCTATGGGCGAGCCTTCTTCATAGAGAAGAGGGGCTGGCCATCCCAAAAAAGAATGAACAAAGTACGAGATGGGCTGTGTCCCGCAGACGCGGCGAGCCAGCCGACTTCAACGCCGCTGGCTCGTGGGCTCAGGTATACCGGATGCGCCTCTCTGTATCCCTGCAGCGGTCCATGGCCCACGCTCTGCATCTGCGAGCTGGCCGTGCTCTCGCTGCGGGCTCTGGCTTTTGTCAGGGTGATAGCTTCCCGGCAGCTAGTCTGTCGGATCTGAGGCTCCTCACTCGTAATTATTGAGTGATCCATCCTCCCCCTGTTTTACCAT
>WELB01000247.1:167177-187118 GCA_009602725.1 Spirogloea muscicola
CCCCAAACCCCCCCCCTTCCGTTGTTTTCTCTTTCCCTCCCAGCCTCCCACCTGCCCACTCTCCTCGACTCCTCGTTGTAGCCATATCAAGCAGCGCCCAACACGGCCTCCACATCCCGTGCCAGGTGGTTGTCGGCGATGTCATCTACGTGGAGGCGAACAGCGGCGCGGTGAAGCGCGTGGGGCGGTGTGACGCATATGGCGCAGAGTTCGACCTGGAGGCGGAGGAGTACGTGCCGCTGCCCAAGGGCGAGGTGCACAAGAAGAAGGAGCTGGTGCAGGACGTGACGCTGCACGACCTGGACGCCGCCAACGCGCGGCCGACCGGCGGCGCCGACGTCATGTCGCTCGTCGGCCAGATGCTCAAGCCCAAGAAGACGGAAATCACCGACAAACTGCGCCAGGAGATCAACAAGGTACAGTCACTCAGCCCTGGAGCCCAAATTGATCTGAGAAGCAGTACAGCACAGTCTTGGCGAGAATCATTAGTACATCAATTATCTGCAGGCTCATCTGATTCTGAGTATGCAAACGACTTGAGTAGATGTCTGCCAATGAGATGGGTGCCTGATAGGTGTGCACACACAGACGCAGAAAACAAAGAAGATGAATGAAGAACTAGAGACTGAATAAAAGGTTGGAAGTAAAGGATGGTTGTTAGTATTATGCTGCTCGACGTGCACTGTGCCCTCTTTCTCCACCAAAGCTTGGCACGCTGCCCAGCTCACTGTTGTGCTGCTGAGCAGCCCCCTCGCGTCGCTTGCCAGCAGCGCTGCATGTGCAGAGCGAGCCAAACCCGCTCCCCTGTCTCTGGCGCCGCAGGTGGTGAACCGGTACATCGACCAGGGCGTGGCAGAGCTTGTCCCGGGCGTGCTCTTCATTGACGAGGTGAGCGAAGTGCGACAGCTGCCAAGAACTAATAGCCACCGGCCTTCTGCCAGTCCCGTGCAGAGCAGCTGTGATCCGGCAACCCCCTTGGCCGTCGTACTGACAGCACTCTGCTTCTGCCGCAGGTGCACATGCTGGACATGGAGTGCTTCACGTACCTCAACCGTGCGCTCGAGAGCCAGCTTGCGCCCATCGTCATCTTCGCCACCAACCGCGGCATCTGCCCCATCAAGTCAGAGCGCTCAGCCGCCCTCTGCCCTTCCTGCTCTCCTCCCTCCACCCGGCCCCTTCGCCCCTCTGCCTACACCCTCCTCCCGTGCTCCTCCGTCTCTACGCTGCCCTTTTTTTGCAAGCGCACGCAGAAGCTGTAGGCTTGATGAGGCCTGGCGGCCGCAATCGCAGGGGCACTGACGTTCCAAGCCCGCATGGCATCCCCGTGGACCTCCTCGACCGGCTCGTGATCATTCGCACACTGCCCTACACGCCAGCCGAGATGGTGCAGGTTCGAGGACAACATCAATCCTACAAATTGCTGCCCTTGGATGGCGACTGTTGTTGCACGGCCTACACAAGACGCTTGCATCCACAAGCTGGATGAAAGCTGACTCACTCACGAGATCAAGACGAGGCTCACAGTGACAGAAATTGTCTTGTGTGGGGTAGCTTCATAGGAGTTGATGGAAGTACTGCTTTGGTGGCTGGATTGACGGGGCCATGCAGATTATGGCCATCCGAGCACAAGTGGAGGGCCTGGTGGTGGACGAGGAGAGTCTGGCTTTCCTTGGCGAGATTGGCGAGCAAACGTCCCTCCGGTGCGTGCTTATCTCCGCTTTGCTCCACTGGCGGCCCCCAAGCGTCAACCTGGGCTTGCCAAGCGAGCAATCCTCTGCTTTGGTGGCCTGCTCTTGGCGGATGTTGGTCCACACTTAGCCCTTTCCCTAGTCATTATCATGCTTTTTGTATCGTATTTCTGACATTATACAAGTGCGCGTGCAGGCATGCTGTGCAACTCCTCAGCCCGGCCGCCATCATATCTCGCACAAATGGTCGTGACAGCATCAGCAAGGTGACAGCGACAAACCGCCTTAATTATCCTTGCTTTATTTCCTTCACGCTCCGCTTGCCCATGCCGCCTCACTGTTTCTTTGCCACGGCACATCACCTGACTTTGACCATTGTTGCACTGTGACTAGGGAGACTTGGAGGAGGTCGCGCGGCTGTTCCTGGATGCCAAGGCGTCGGCACGGCTGCTGCAAGAGCAGCCGGACAAGTACGTCTCGCAGTAGCAGGGCTGCCCGCCCACTGCAGACAATGGCCATAAGCAGAAGCATTGCTTGAGCATCGCCCACCTGCTCCCTCCTGGTCCGCCAGTGCCATCACCGTCAGTAGAAAGGCCCAACTTAAAAGCATGGGGTTAGGTTTTGGGTTCAGCTTTAGGCTCAAGTTTTGGAATGTAGTCTTCTGCCCTCTTCCACTTCGTCTGCACCCCACTCCTCGTCAGACGCACCCAATCAAGCAGCATACAGCGCCTCAGGTAAATCCACTCTCGCCCACAATCAGCTGCGGTCTCCAGCGCAGGCTCGGTCTGACCGCTCACCCCAATTCAGTACTTTGAGACGTTACGTTGAGGCGTTATGCCGTGTACAAAAGGCATTTCTGCTGCTAGAGCTTCAGCCACTTGGGCTTGCCGGCGCCGCCGCCCGGCGTGATCGTGGCTGGCTTTGTTGAGGAACCCAGGCCGGGCTCTGGGCCAGGCCGCCGGCTTTTGCCCTCAGCGGCAGCGTCTGAGCCAGCTGCTGCTGCTGCAGTGTGGGTGGAACCCTCCTTTGCTGCTGCGGCCTGCAGGTGGAGGTCGCACAAGTCGGCGATGTCCTGCCGCAAATAAGGGCCCCTCTCCTCCCAAGTCCTCATGTCCGCCCCTGCACTCAAATGCGACAGCCATTTCAGATTGCGACCAGACAGTAGCTTGTGATGTAAAATCTCCACCTTGAGTTTGGGGAAGCTTCAAGCAAAGATAAAATCCAGGTTGAGCTCTTCGACATTGTATTACTGGAATACAAGGCAGGCAGCTCAGCACTTTAAGGCACCTGCAATATAACATGCATGCTTGTGTTTTCGTGAACCACCACCACTTGCCCTGTGGTGCCAAATTCGCAACATCTGACCTGGAGCAGGGTCGTGGGCAAAGTAGACAAGCGCACCCGGCGCCAGACCTGCGTCATACAGCGTCTGCATTGGGTCTGTAAGGCGCTGCTTTGGGGGCGCCGTGTCTGCAGTCGGCCGAGCCGTGTCAAGGGCCTGAGCTTGCTTGTTACATATTGCTTGTTGCAACAACTTTCCATGGCGGCATTGAGAGACTGAAATTGGGGTCATTAATCAGACTCAGGGCTTAGATTCTGAGGTCTGGAATGTGGATTTGAATAGCAAAGGACTATGCTTTGTGGGGTGCGGATACAGAGGTAAAAGGGCTCCTGCTGTGTAGCGAGGCATTTGGCCAGCGTGTCGTGCACCACCGAGACAGCATCGAAGGGCGCAAAGGCTGCCTCAAGAACCAGGCCATCCGGCATCTGCACACGCACAACGGCCTGCGCAGCATGTAGAAAGCGTCAGGATGTGCAGCTTGCAGCCGCAGCCAGGCAGCGAGCAAGCTGCGAGCAGCCAGAAGGCAACGAGCACTCAGTTGTTGACTTGCCTTCGAGATGCGGCTGCTATAGGCGAGCCGCTCCTGCTCGCGCTGCTGCCTCGTCTTCAACGCAGTCTCTGCGCGTGTTAGTGGACCGGCAGCCGCGGTCAGTTGAGGTTCGATCTCGTGCAAAGCGAGCCACCACTTGCAAGCAGTGCTGCAGGTTCGCCAAGCCTCTCCTTGCATCGCTGCCCAGGCTGCAGCACTGACCTTCTCGGCGGCTGGAAGCCGTGACGCGGACGTAGTCCTCGGGTGTGAAGTCGTAGAAGCTGTCTCCCTCCTCATCTCCCGCTGCGCAGCAATGGCAGCTCAGTAACTCAGCCATCCCTGCAGCAAGCAGCAAACAGCATATTGGGTAACCAGCGTGATCATTGCGGCCATTACCTGCTGCCGGGCCAGGCACCGGTGCCTCCGCCGCCTGCTTGCCCCTTCCCTCGCTGCCATCGTCGGCTGGCACCGTGGCAGGCCGCCTGAAGACGCGCACCGGTCGCCCGACATGCGCCTCCGCAGCGTCCAGCAGCGACTAAGCCCAATTTCGCCCATCGAGCAGGTCAGTGCTTCCGCAAGTCAGTGCCACAATCTCCTTGAGCCTGCAGGTTTTGCAGTGATCGGGCGCCGTGGCAGAAGAGCCCCCCACCTGCGCCTCCTCCGCCGTCGGCAGGTCCAGGCGCTTGATGGCGTCCGCAGCCTGCTCCATCGGCAGCATGTTGGCGGCGACCCAAGCGGCCAGCAACGCAGCAATTGCGCTGTGCTACTCAGAAGGTGACGCCAAGCTGAGCAGGACCCACGAGCATACGAGGCTCTCCGCGTGGAGCTGTGGCCCACCCAGAGCAGAGCTGCCGCTTAGCAGCTGCTGGCGAGTGGGCCCGAGACAAGGCACTCCAGCACCACACGCAGGCTCGAGTGCGCAGGAGGTCACTCCCAGAGCCAAGTCGGCGAAAGGGCATGAGAAAGACAACGGGCCCAGAGGGCAGTGCCCGCAGCAAGTGAGGGCCCGCGGAGATAGGCTATGGCCTGCTTCAGCTGCCTGGAATGCGTGTACATGCGAGAAAGGGAGGGGGAGGAAGGCAGAAGTAATTCTTGCTTCTTGCAAGGCAGGCGGCTGTGAGAGGCCAGCCCAAACGAGTATGATCAAGGTCTGGAAGGGTCGGAGGCGCAAAAGTGAGGCAGGGGGAGTGAGGCACGTCCCGCGTGGCAGTGTCGAGCTTGCAGGTGATGCATCGGTCGCAGAAGCTTGCAGAAGCAAGCACTGTGTAGCTGCAAGAAAGCAAAACAACAGCACTTCCAAGCTAAGGCAGTGGCTGTGACATGACGTGGCTGTGAAAGGCCAGCCCAACAAAAAAAAGAACAAGAGTGGACAAGGTCCAACGAGCCGAAAGGCGCCTAAACCTCACAGCTATGCACGAGACCACAGGGAGGGCGAGAAATAGCTCATCCAATTAACGGCCATGGCTGTGAGAGGCCAGCCCAAAGGTATGTACAAGGAATGTGCAAGAATAGTCAACGCACCGTTTCATTATTGTGCCTACGTTGTGCTGGCAGCCGATGTTCACGAAAGGAAGTAAGAAGGACTCTTCCAGTAGAGGGCGATGGCTGTTATTGACCAGCCAATGATTGGAAATTAAATTCTTCTGTGACCACCCGGGCTATTGACATGTACATATGACCCAGGCTGCGGGTTTTCCATTTCGTCAATCTTGTGAGCAGCATCATCGCCCCTCAAACTCAGCCGCCATATGTCTCATGACACTTGCATTCACAGACACTTCAGATTTACGAGGTCATCTGCAGGCGAGCATGACCACTTCTCAAGCAGAGGTAGAACACTTACATCTAAGACTTCCATTAGTTAGTCCATGTGGGGGACAGAGTAGGCAGTGTTAGTATCATCAAAGTCTGGCACACATCAAGCATTGGGAAGCATTGCAGGCAATTGAGGCAGCAGCAACTCTCTACTTGAAAAAACATGGACGCGCCAGAGCATGCCAAATGAAGTTAAGCGCGGCCGAATTGACTGGTGGCTGGGAGAAGCCAGCCCAAAAGGAATGGACAAGGTCAAAAGGAGCCGAAATAGAGGGAAAATGACATCAGCTGTCAGTGCAAATGTAACAGCTCTTCGTTGTATTGCAATCTTTGAGAGCGCCACACCTACAAGCTCTGGGCCTCCTGTTCATATGTCCAGTGTGCGACCAACATCTGTGCTTTACATTGCCAGGGCAATTTTCACTGCTGAATGTGAAGCAGGCAGAAACCAGTAAAGATTGATGGAAAAAGCCAAAGGTTGACATACACTGAAAGGACACGCTCCTTGCTTTCGCTACCTCATGAACGGCAGCATTGCACTCGCCATCGTTCCTGCATCGAGGATGATATGGACAGCCTGCCAAAAGCTATGGTGCAAGCATGGCAGCCCTTCGCCAAGGAGTCCCATGCTACCTCCCTGCACCCGCCCATGCGATGGCTGACAAATGATGCGCCAGGCTATGCTCGCCCAGCTTAGCAAGTAAGGCCAGGGCTTGCTTTGATATGTACAAAGTAAATGCTGGCTGCAGCAGCGATTGCAGGACCGTCAACAGCGCCGACTGGCGAGCAGTGTTGACCTGCTTATGTACTAATAAAGAATACAACTATTATTGCTGTTAATCAGCAACTAAGTGATGAAGGCGATTTATGTACAGTATGTACGTGCACTGCCAGCGCGTAGCCTGCGGCAGGAGGCGCTAAGTGAGCGCAGGCAGCTCTATGCTATGGCTGCCAAGCCAGTATGTACAATGGCGACAACAAGATTGCGTAGCACCTAGAGGTGGAGGGCACCAAGGGCAATGTGCAACGATGGAGCCGCAACGACTGCAGACACTTAGTCCTTCTTTGAGGTCGAGGGAGGCGGCTGCTCCAAGGCCGGCAGTAAAGTCTCGCTAGCGCCCACGTTGCTGCTACTGCTGCCGCCAGCACTACTGGCAAAAGCCAGCTGCAAGCTGAGGCACGAAAGGACAAGCCCGTACGCCGCCATCTTGGACCCGCGCATCATGACGCCATGCAGCAGCGCTGCAATGAGGCCACCGCTGCATGCCATCAGGGAATGGCTCTGCCAGCACCTGCGTTTGGCGGCTGCCACAAAAAGAAAGGCGAGGTTCAAGCGACATGAGCGCACCAGAAGTTGAGCTCCAGCCCAGAGAAACGATGACCATAGAGAGGCCGGCGTACAGGAGCTGCCGGTACATAGCCGAGAAGTCCTCCGAGCGCGGCGCCAGCCCGCTGGCGCCAGCGTCTGTGGCTAGCTTCAGCTTCTGCTTTACAAGCTCCTGCTCCAGCGCTGCTGCGGCGGCTGCGGACGACGTCGAGGGGCGGTAGTAAACAGGCCGGCCGGAGCGCGGTGGTGAGTACAGCGTCTTGAAGAAGAGGCCTTCATTGCGTGAGGTCTTCATGCGCTGCTCAAACTCCTCTGCGTCCCGCTGCTGCGCCTGCATGCCACGCTCGCCAACGCGCCAGTGCCAGGGCGTCAGCATCGACAACTGCTGATGCTTGGAGCTGAAGGCATGTTCCCTATGCAGCGTAGCTCCTGCTGCTTTCAGTGGACCTCGTGCAGCATGTGAGCAACATCGCTCACCTGGGACTCGGAGTAGGCGATCTGCAAGTCCCGCTCGATGGCGTGGGCATCGGCATCGAGCTGCCGCAGGACCTGCGGGCACACAGAAGGCAGGGCAGGGATAGCAACAACTCTTACGGTCGCCAGCAGTGAGCATGCCAGCGAAGCTAAGTCCGGCTGCTGTGGGCATTCTTATAACGACAATTCTAAGGGAGCTACCAGAGAATTGACTATCGCAGGCCAATTAATGCGCATAACCAAAGCAAGCAGTGGTCATGGCCGGAGCCGCTCCCGCCCTTTGCAAAGAGGAGGAGGAGGAGGACGACGAGGAGGAGGAGGGGAGTGCACGCACCCGGCTGCTGGCAGCGTCCATGCCCTTCATGGCGCGCGTGGCGATGCGGTCGTACTCGAGGTGCGCCTGGTCGGCGATGTCGCGCAGGCGCTGCGAGCGCTCGTCCACGAAGATGGACATGCGCGCCTTGCCCAGCTGGATCTGCAGCATCTCCACCAGTGCCTGCTGCACCTTGGGGTCCCCGCCGAGGTCGTCGCCCGGCCCCGACCGCGGCCCGTGGGCTGCCGCCGCCGCCACGCCGCGCCTCCTGCGGCTGCAGCGGTTATCACGGCGCTCGCCACAAAGCCGCCGTGGCAGCGCCGAGCGCAACGGGCAGACCCCCTCCGCCATGGAGCGCATCCCGGAGGCGGCAGCCACGGTGCGCGTGCTGCTTGCTCCTGCCGCTGTTGCCTGCCCCAGGGCAGCAGCTGCGACGGCGGCGGCGGCGGCAGGCCCGCTTTCGAGGCGGCACGAGGCGGCGGCCATCGCCAGCGCGGTGACCCGAGCCGCCGCGACGGCGCTGCGAGCCCTGCGGCGGCCGACAAAGCGGCGCGGCATGCGCCTCAGTCGACGGCCTTGGCAGCAAAGGCTGCAGCATGCAGCGCCCGGGCGCCGCGGCAGAAGCGGCAGGCCGGCGCGGGGGCCCNAGGGCGGCGGGAGCGGCGGCGGCGTCGGCGATGGCGGCGGCGGCGGTGGTGGCGGGGGCGCGCGGGAGGGACTATTAACTCAACCGGGGAGTGGTCCAGCCCAGCCGCCCTCGGCCTGAGCGGGTTAGTCAGCGAATCGGGTGATGGGCGGCCGACCAAGTCTTTCGTGTACGGGAGGGCCCGGAAGCAGTCGATGCGCCCTGGGCTAACCGCACCCGCAGCCGGGTTAATCGACTCTGGTTGGCGTTTCCCCAGGGCGCCCTCCCTTGCGGGGACGCGGCCGGCTGCCGCGTGTGAGGAGGAAAGCTGGCTCGCCACGTGGCAGGCAGCAGGGCGAGCCCCCGTCGTGGGCTGTTTGCACGAGGAACGGGAATCTGGGGTTGGCATGTCTTGACAAAGTTGAGGTCTTATGGGAATTGGGGGATGGCATGCCTTCAACAAGTCTAGGTCTTATGTATCAGTGCATGGTATCCTTATACTAAAATATCGAAGTCGTATGTCAGATGATTGACAACGACTACAGGTGGGCTGCTAGTCATGGGCTGCACAGTACAATGAGGTGTGTGGTGCAGGCCTTCAATACTCCTTAATTCTAAGATAATGATGCAGAGGCTCCATGCAGTTGGGAAAGAAAGGTCATCCAAATGTGATGCTCGAAGTTGCACAATTGGTGAGAGCGGAAAGACATCACAACCCGTTATCTCGACCCCGGCCTTCCGTTGCATCTCGCTAGAACGGCCTTGCTTTCTTTCTGCACTGGCGGAAGCAAGGCGCAGCACCCCGGCCTCTGCAAGGTGCCCACTCTCTGTAAGGAGCCCACTGCTTGCACAGGAGGACGAAATTGGGGGCACGGAGAAACATGATCTCTTCCACAGAAGGCTGTGAATGACTGTAAATGGCTGATACAAATGGCTGGACAAGGTCCACAGGGGCCAGAAAGCGCAGTCTGGAAGGACGATGCTATGCTGAAGGGGACGTGATTTGGAGAGACGTGAGAACCCAAGGAGGAGCGCTTCGTGGCCGCCTGGCACTGGCCTCGAGGAGCAGCCCATACGCCGCGGCGCGAGTAAGTCGCACATAGCCGTTTGATCACAGCTGTACGCTCTCTCAAAGCATATACGCTGCCAGCTCCTACAAGTCCTACGTTTGCACCCGCCTTTGCATCGCATTGCTTTCCCTAAGACCGAAGGAGGCCGAGCAGGGGTCAGATGGCCACGCAACAGACTGGAGCGTCTCTGGCAACCAATACTAGATGGTTCCCTGAGAAGGGCAGAGATGGCCATGTCTTAAACAAATGTAGCTGCGACTTCCACAAGTACTGCTGAATAGTGGCCGCTGCAAACCCGCTGAATACACCTCTCGCCTTCCCCAACTCCTGCTCGATGTACTGTTGACATGGCTGGCCAATGAGCTGCAGGCGCAGGCACAGCTGAGACTGGGGCGCAATGGTAGGTGCGGCCTTGAGCCTTGGCTGCTGACTTGCCACCAACATGTGCATCGCCCAATTGGCGGTGCGCATGGCTAGGCCGAGACTGACTGCAAGCACGCACAAGCTCATCCATTGAAGGGCTAGCCCTCGGACCCTAGCAATGGAGAATAAATCACAGCATAGCAATGTATGCATTGAGCATATACATCAGCTTGCTTTTGCAGCTACCCATAAAGGCCAGCCACGAGTAGCAGTAACTAAAGAGGATGTACATTCAGAACTACTAAGTAGGATAGACGTCTCCATGAACACCCCCTGCAGGAGCTGCGCCTGATCCAAACCGTGGGCTTGATGCGAGGCCTCCTGCTCGCCGTCGTCACAAGAGCTTGTCCGCAAAAGTGGCATCTGGCTTGCTCTCATACGAGCTGCTGAGCAGCTCCTTGTCAACGACCGCCCGCCGTGGCCCTGTAAAGCGGGCTCCTCTCATACCCTTACCTTCCCGCGAACCACTCGGGCGTGACTTGCCGGCGCCTGCTCGCCGGCCCACAAAAGGCCGGCTCTGTGGGCGTGGAAGCCCAGGCAGCGGCGCCCGCCCCTCGACTGCCATAGCCACTACCTCGGGCTTCTTGTTGCTGTAGCGCTGAACCACCTTGCGGATCGCCGCGCTTACCGAGCGCTCAACTGTCACCAGCGACGCATCCTGCAGGGATGCGATTAAGCTCTCAAGTCAATACGTGCAGCCAAAAGTAGTGCACCTCCACTAGCCACAAGCCTAACGGGTGAACCACCTAGACCTCAACCATGTGAAAACCCCACCCAGACCTCCATTCAGAAGATCCTTACATCCTCACAAGACCTGCAAATGCCGCTGCTCTGACGACTTAGATGCTATTTGCCCATGCAGCCACATGCAGAAACTGAGCATTCACCTTGCGGCAGCTGGCAAGCGCAAAGTCAGCCGCACGCTGCATGACCTCTAGGAGCTTGCCACTGTCCACCCACAGGCACCGAGAGGTGACGCGCACAACGCCCTTCAATCCGTAGCTTTCACTATCATCTTCGTCGTCGCCCGAGAGTTCCTCGTCAAGCTCCGAGTCCAGCCCCGACTCTGCCACCTCCTCGGGCTCATCCCTTTGCAGCTCAATACTGCGACCAGAGCAACGCATTGCAGTCCTCCTTCTGTTAGGTCCTGCTTTTTCGAATGTGCTCTACTTACATCCCAGAAGCCAAGCCACCAGAACACCTTAAAAGGGCATTTTTGTGGAAATGAATGTGCAGAATGTATATGTAGACGAAGCCAAGCATTGGAGCTTCAGATGCATATAGGCAGCATACGCAGCAATGAGTTCTTTGGCAGAAGGCTCACCTTACGACAACAATGCCGTCAGAAGCAATCTGCATCCGCTCTTCAATGGCGAGGTCTGCCGCCGTGCCAAAGGCCTTGTCCCCGTCACTATACATCAACTGCAAAGGCAACCAATCGTCCATATGTTCAAACCGCAGGAATGTAAGTCGTAAGCACATCTCCAGCACAGCTGACTGAAGCTTAAAAGCTCAAAAGCTCCGGCCCACTTGGTGCTGCATAGTGGCAGCTGGAGCCAGGTTGCTCACCTGGAGCTTTTCCCTGCCTAACATGGAGAAGCCATTAGAGAGCACCCGCCCGTTCCTCAACGGCGAGACACCCAGCATCTCACCATTCTTGATGACCTGCAGAGATGGTCGGGAAGGTGAGCTCTGTACTGAAAGGTAGGCCATCCGGCAGGCCCCTTGCTGTCATGCATGCAGCCAAACTGTTCATTTTAAGACTATAAGATCAAATTCCTAAGACGCCTCGTTTGTGGTGCGTGGTACAAGTAGTGGCACCGTGGTGTGACGGATGCCCTGCCGTCGCGCCACCTGCTCGTGCTCCTTCATGAACGAGTACTCCCCATGCACCGGCAGGAAATGCTGGGGCTTGACCAACTGGATGACCTCCTCCTGCATGATGACAATGGATGGTTACTTGCGGTATGGCTCGCTTTGGGGTCAACAGAAACATGAGGTGGTGCAGCGGGCGTTCCTCAAGCGCCGGTGATCTTGATTGATTATATTAGAGGACCCCTAGCTTTGCTGAGTAGGGATTGACAGATGGTCTCCCACCTGTTCTCCTCGGTAGGCGTGCCCAGATGTATGCAGATTTTGGTCGCGCCCCTGTACAATGGTGGAGCCAATCTCGGCTATCCTGTTGAACATCTTCACAACCCGGGTTTCATTGCCGGGTATCATCTGCAGTGGATGCCACATAGTAGATAAAAGTAGCTGGCAATCGTCAGGCACCCTAACAGATGGAAGTATCAAAAGTCAGAGCTGATAATTTTAGCTGCCACCAGTGCTTGTCACGAGAATATGCAGCTACAACAGTCAGGACAAATGTGGGTTGCCAAATGAAGCCAAGAGCGCTATAGCACCTTAGCAGCATAGAGTATCTTGTCATCTTTGTCTAACTTCAAAGCTCGACTGCTGCCAAAGGAAGCCAGATTCAGAGCTGCTCTGGGCTCAGCCTGCACAATCTCGGAGCTGCATGATGAGCTGGGGCGTGTGCCAGTGCACTAACAAGCAAGCAATCTGAGGCCAACTCCTAGACTCTACCGCACTTACTTATGGAATGATGATGTGAAGTTGCATTCATTTATGCAAGCAAAAGTCATGCGAACTTGCAGGAGCCTAGGAGCTAGGAGCCTGCGGTACCTGGGAGCCAGTGGTCACCACGAGCAGGTCTCTTGGAGAATAAGATGACATGTCCTCGGCTTTCACCTGCAAGTGCAATCCTGGCTGTATATAGTTACTTGAGCTGTGAGAAGATGTACAGTGACGCTAATTAAGCCAGCCCTGCAGTGCTGCCAATGTCGTTTGTATATACAGCTCTTCACCGAAAGTTCGTCTGAGTAGCAGATAGCTCAAGCATAACAAAGTAAAGATGGTGCGTTGTGCTGACGAAGATGCTACGAGACATACCAGAATGCTTGGATCAAATGGAGCCTGGCCATCCTTGTGAGCTGCCTCTAGGTATGTGATTAAGGACATCCCAATAAATACCTGAAGAAGAAAAGCAGCGCATGCTTGACAACATCTAAGCTTGTGTACTTGGTAAATTCATCGGTTACTCTCTTGTAATGGCAGGAATGATCTGCCAATTGTCGCCTGACTTGACTAAGCAACTAGACAGTGTCTGTTGTTAAACGCACTTGCATATTGAACCTCTTCATGTCTAGTCGATGCACGTTAGGCCATCATGGCACTATCAGCAGCAACCACTGGTCTTCCTTGACCCTTACACACTGCAGTATGGACCTGAATTTGTATAGCTCAAGAGCTAAGCCATATAACCTAGTATGACCAGACACACAAGCTTTTGCTGTTTAACCCATATGCAAATTCTGAAGCACAGACAAGAGAAAAGCAGTCTGCAATTGCCTGAAGCCAACACCTGAAAAGCCCCTTGATTGCTTACCAGCTTTCTGCCGGAGACTTCGGCTGCGGCACGAATGCTTCCTAGCCGGTGCACGTTGGAGGCAAACTGCGTGACAATCGCCCTACCATTGCAAGCCAGCACGTGGCGGATGAGCGCCTCCCTCACATCAGACTCACTGGTGGTCCTGCCTGGGGACAGCGTGTTGGTGGAGTCGCTCATCATCTGAGATGGTGGATTCAGAGCAATTATCTACTGCTCAATTACAAGCTCACGAAAAAGGTCTTGCTCTCTATCTGCTATGCACATAGGCGTTGACACACCAACTGCTTTCCAAAATATGCATGAGTAGGCACAGAGCAGCTGTACATACTATCTCCATCGTGGCAGCTATCATATCATGATATCAGAACTGCCCACTTGGGCCTTCTGAGCATGGAGCATGAGGCAGTATGATGCAATAAGAAACCACAGCTTCATATGCAGCTGAAGAAAAAGAGGATGTGACATACCAGCGTTACTCCTTCCTTTTGAAGCTCCTCCATGGCAACGCGATCAAAGGCTTTCCCATCAAGAGGATTTTCATCAATCTGTGCCATCAAAGTCCAGAACTGAATCCAGCTGTGACATTTGTCGCTGCACTCTATTGTGCTTCAACTTCAGCTTGCGGCAAAGGCTTGGAGGCCCATCTGCTAAGTTGTTCTTACAGAAAATTAATAAACGTCCAAGGCCACGAGCTTCTGCCACAACTGTATACCAAGGATCAGTGCACCAGTATTCGGACAAGGAAAGACACCTTCCAGTCGCCCGTGTGGAGAATGGTCCCGTCATCGCAGCGCATGACGAGCCCGCAGCAGTCAGGGATGGAGTGTGTGACGCGGAGGGGTTCAATCTCAAATGGCCCTGCACGAAATTTCTTCTGCATAGAAATCTTCTTGCATCGGTCTGCCATGGGAAGGTTGAACTCCTTCAGCCTCCGCTTAATAAGCTGCATACAGGAGAAGATGGTTGCACCAACAACATTATACAACTGCAGCGCTTGTCAATCTTGACACATGGGTTACTGCATTACTACGTCACAAGACATGCTAATTCAGAGCAAGAATGCTGTCTCGCTCAACGCGTCGTCATTCTCAAACTCTGACGTAGGCTCACCTGCAATGTAAAGCTGGTGGCATAGATAGGCGTCTTGGGGTCCAGTGCCGGCAGAACCTGCAGATGTTCCAGCACAAACATGCACGCCTGGCTGCTCAAAACTGCACTCTGGGTGCAGTCTGCACTTCGACTTGTAGCAGTCGGACCCATTACTCGATCATGAGCCACGAATCAGGAGCCTAATCAGAGACCAACAAGGCCTCCACAATAACAGAGGCTGGTTCTGATTGCTAGTGCAGCTTGCTGACTGACTGACTGGTTGTGGAAGCTGGCGAGGCAGCGTGGCTCTCACCCAGGGGATGGCGCCAATGTGATCCTCGTGGCCATGGGTGAAGATGACTGCCTCAATCTTATCGCGCCACCGGTGGATAAAGTTGGTGTCGGGCAGCACCTTCTGGACCCCCAGCTCATCGTAGCTGCAGCTCATGCGCGCGCTCCGGTCAGCTCAGTCAGCTCTGCAACAGGTTGAAAGTAGGTGGCCAAGAACAACATGACTGACAGCATCATCCAGGGCTTTTAGGAGACGGGTGTGGGCTTATCAACCTGACTAGGGCGCTTAAGCACTGAAGGTGATTGTTGTTAGAGGTACTCATTACTGAGTGATTGCTACTTGTGTTCCTTAGTGGCAGTGCAAATGCGGCAGTGCAGAGCTCACTCGGGGAACATGAGCCCGGCGTCGATCATAATGTAGCGGTCGTAGTGGCCGACGAGCATGCAGTTCATGCCGATCTCGCCAAGGCCGCCGATGGGCAGCACGCGCAGCGGGGGCCCGTCGGCGCCCTCGTGGAACTGCTGCATCTTGCGCTGCACGCGGTCGTCCATGCTGCGGTGCGCGCCCTCGGAGCTGCCGCCGGCCCGGCCACCCGGCCGCGCCTTCCGAAAGGTGGTGCTGCTGCTGCCTGCCAGCGTCGACCAAACTTTGTAAGTTACATTTCCTATGAATATGTATACTGTAGTATATTGTTCAATTGTGACAGAGCAAAAGCAAGAACAGATTGGATGTCCGCAGTGATTGTGACAGCTGCGACGGTGGCCGGGGCCACTGCAAGCCCTCAGTCTCAGGGCGGCTCAGAATGGCCCGTCGGAGCACCTTGCTTGTCGGTGGAGCTCCGGTAAATTGGAGCCAACGCCGCGACCCGGAGAGTCCCGGAGCGGCCGCCACCGACGCTGGCGCCCCCGTCGCCCCAAGGGCCGCTGCCGTCGCGTCCTCCATTGGCGTGCCCGCTGAGTGGGCGGCCAAGGCAGTGCGCGGACGGGGCCGCCAGCGCCGCCGCCGCCGCCGCCATGGCTACCATGCGGCTGCTTGGCGGCGGCCGGCCTCACGAGGCCCTCATCACCACGGTGTCCGCCGGAGCTAGAACCAATCCTAACGGCGCCGTCTCATCCGGCGCGCCGCGCAGCACCACCGTGCGCCCTAGCCCGCACGCCGCGGCGGCGCGGCCGCCATGGCGGCGGCGGTGGCGGCGCCGCGACGGGGCGGCGAGCGCGGAATCGAGATTGGGGGGGGGACACCGATGAAGGGTTGGGGCTTTGGAGGAGGATGGTGGCAAACGATCCCACTTGACGGTTTATTCGGCTGCGGTGCACCTCATGTGTCGCCCGAGACGGAGGGACCGTCTCGGGAGACGGCCTCTTCCACTGATGGGCGGGCGAGGAGCCCCGTCGGACTGCCGCTTCGCTGGTCGTCTCGAGACGACGGCTCCCCGTCCAAATTTGCTGGGCGAGCGGGGTCGCCGCCTCGGCTCACCAGCTCTCCCACTCTCGCCCAGGCTCGGCCGTCAACGAGAGAAGGCGCGGTGTGAGGCATGACATTGAAAAGGAAAGGGCTCGCCCATTGAGGATAGGGGCTGGACAAGCCAGCCCCGAAAAGAATGAACGAAGAACGAGAAAAGGGGGCCAGAGGAAGCCAGAGGAAGCGCTAAGAAACCAAAGCACACAGAAAGAAAGCAGCTACAAATCACTCAGTAACCCCTGCTAAGCAGCCGCAAATCAGAGAGGCTAGGGTCCTGGAAGTGGGTCCCATTGAAAAGGAGGCCAATGCTAGCCTTACAAATGTCCTGGTAAAGCGCCTCGCCCATATGGAAAAGGCTTATTGCGTCACGCTTGTGTGCTAACCTAAGTTCCCCAAGTTAGCTTGTCGGAATTGTTTGTGCTCACCCGTGGGTACTCATGTCACCTTAGGCACCTTAATTTTGTTTCCGTATTATGTGGCCTTATTTAATTTGCACTAGACACTGCATGAACTATGTATTGGCTTGAATTGGCCTCCCTTGAAGTGGCGCGCCTTCTCTCTAACCGAAGTACTCGTGGATACTGAAGTCCCCCTTCAGCCGGCTTTCCCACCGTTGTTTAAGACAGCATGGGTCAAAAAAGGCTTACCTTAGCCTCCACTTGGCATAGAGCTTCACTTTAGGTAGCCCCGGCTTTGCACTAGCTTTGCCCGAAAAGAGCATTGGCTCGATTTGGTATCCCTTTCACTCCATCCGCACCCCTTCCCCAGTTCCAGAAGCCGCGCCCCCCGCGCCGCCAGCCCCGCCGCCCCCCGCGCCGCATCTCCCGGCGGCCCAGGCGCACTGCGGCATCGGCGGCGGCGGNCTAGGGCCGCGCTGCTGAGGCGCCGCCATGGTGAGCCCGCGAGGCGCCGCCGCTCGCTTGCGGACGCGCCGCCAGCCGGTGCCGCCGCTGGCGTGCCGCCGTGAGGGCTCTCAAGCCCGACGCCCCTACTGCGCTTTGCTTGTCGTGGCACTGACGCTGGCTGTGGCTGCTTTGCCTTACGCAGTCGACGCTCGCGGCGGCCAGGGCCGACAACTTCTACTACCCGCCGGAATGGACGCCCGACAAGGTGAGCCGAGTGCCGAGTCCATCTAATGGGCGCCCCTGACCATTATATACTGTCAGTGCCCCAATTAGCTTCGGTCTTCGTTATGGCGTGCGCTCGATGGGTTTCTGCGCCTTTTCTCCGCTGCTTGGCGCAAACGGTGGCTCTGCCCCGACTGCGTCGTCTCAGTCACAGTCGCATGCCGTCTTCGGTCGAGTCCAAGTGGCGGATTCTCGAGCTGGTCAGTGAGCTTATGGGTTCTTCTGTGTCGTCCTGCAGGGTGGTCTGAACAAGTTCCAAGGCCAGCATCCTTTGCGGGAGCGCGCCAAGAAGATCGGCGAGGGCATTCTCGTCATCAGGTGGGCGTATCCGCTCAGGCCAGGCTTGGCCAGAGCGTTGCATCAGTAGCTCTGCTTAGACGCTGAGCCCATGGCGCGCTGCTCATTGCCATGGTCGCCGCTGCTTGTCAAAGCAATATTCCACCATACTGCTGGGAGACTTTTCTTAGTACCAACTTCCAGCACTTTGAGACCTTGCATGACATGTATGGAGATGCAATTGGGGCCAGCAGAGGATGACTTGTGGTGGCGATGCTCGCGGTGCGCAGATTCGAAACGCCCTTCAACATCTGGTGTGGTGGATGCCGGTCTATGATAGCCAAAGGCGTCCGCTTCAATGCTGAAAAGAAGCAAGTCGGCAACTATTACTCAACAAAGGTTGGTCCTATCGATTTGCGCAAGCCACTATCTGAAAGCTGTCCTTGTTCACATGCTTACCGTTTCAGGTTGACATTTGCAATAGCATCATTGAGCAGTACTGAAGCATCAACATCTCTGCAAAGGCATGCATATAGAGCAATTAGTGTTGGTTTTGCATCCAGCTCCTGAGCAGAATCGCTGTCCTCTCTCTAATCTAGACTAGCACCTTGGGATTGGTACGCGCTGCTTTACACTGATCTTCATCACTTGCTGCACAGATATGGAGCTTCAAGATGAGAGCCCCATGCTGTGGTCAAGAGATTGAGATCAGGACCAACCCACAAAAATGTGAATATGAAGTGGTGAGCCTTCTCTTGCAGGTCTTTTCTAGTGCAGCAGAGAGGTACTTGTTGCAACTGCAGTAACACCAGTAACGTGTGATGTAGGAGCTGAGCTCGCACTTTGTCTTTGTTCCTCTTATGGAGTCCGTAAGACAGTTTATTGCTATTCCAGAGCACGAATGCTGTATGCCTTTCAAGAAAGCCAACAAATCACTTCATCTCAACGAGAAGCAGTACATACGTTTTTAGCATCTCACACAATGTTGCCTCACCTCCCCTTTGCTCGGCTTGTTTTGACAGACAAGTGGGGCTGAGCGCAAGCAAGAGGACTTCGACCCCGACGATGCAGAAACAATGGTCCTTCCAGACACACAGGGTAGACATCTTCCCCGGTTTTATCATCCTGAATAACAAGCTTGTTACAGCCTTTGCATGGACTCTGCGGGCTTGCTCTGCTGAACACATTTGGGGTAGCTTATGAGGTCTAATGCACGATGACTGAAATGGTTGGCGTATGGTGTTTTGGCAGAGAAGGAGAAGCTCTCCGACCCATTGTACAGACTAGAGCATGGCGGGGAGGACAAGCGTAGAGCCAAAGAAGCGGAGCCGCTGCTTACCAGGCTGCAGAAAGTGACTGACGTCAGGCATGCTGACCCGTACTCCCTCAACAAGGAGCTGAGGGCTCAGCTTCGGGTATGTGATCTGCATAGAAACGCCCGCTGCTCGCTTGCAGATAGATTGTTGGCCGGTCACACAATTGCTGTCAAGCTTATGTCAGCTTCTGATCTCATGAAGCTTAGACACCTTCTACGCCATCCTCATAATGTGTTGACACCCTGAGTACACTTCTCCTAGTGCCCATTGGTTGCTTGAAGGACAAGTACATCATATTTGCTGGTAATCGCCCGTGCCCAAGTCAGTAATATGTCCGCTGGATACTTGGCCTTGTGGTTCAGGCACAAAAGAGACGGGTGGTAGAGGAGGAAGCCGATGCACGACGAAGAGGACTCGGCATTCGACTCCTTCCAGAATCACCTGATGACTTGCAGGCAGCATCGCACGCCAAGTTCCGCACAAAGTTTGAGCGAAACCTCAGGAACAAGCGTGCAATGATCAGAGCGTCCTCCATCTTTTCCCCCACCACCCCCTCGTCCTCACGCTCGAAAGAGGATGCTTCCACCCCGTCGATACCACCTTCACAGACGCCAGCTCCACTGTCTGAGCGGAAACGAAGTGCAGACGGTGCAGGCAAGCAGCTGGCACTTCTTGCAAAGAAACGGCAGGTTGATGCTGCCGGAGCGATGTACTTGCTCAGTGGCCAATTGAACCCGTCCTCCAAGTCCAAGGCTCCTTCACTAGGAATTAGGAAACGGAGAGTCGCCTTTAGGCCAGTGCTTGCCACCTGACGCCGCCGCTCAGCTGTACAGTAGCATGTAATTTGTTTGCATGCATGTATCTTGTTTCCTCCAGTCGTGCTGATGCAGACGCACACCCTGCACTGCCTGATTGTAGCAGTAAAGTGCCGGGATTCACAGTGCCTACTTTTTGTATCAGCCTTCTGCTAGCTCTCAGTGCGGAGAAGACGTGATCAAGGTCAGAGCAATTCTTTCAATCCTCAGTTCTCAGTTCGCTCTCGTCATCTCTCAATCATTTGTTTAGGAACTTCAGACAGCCCAAAGGAAAGGGTGCATTCAGGGGCATGGGCTCACTCGCCGTATGACACACTGTGGCTGCCCCTAAAATTTTGGCTTTAAGTGGATTAGTCAGTGGTAGAGAAACAAGACATTTGGGTGTGCATGTAAGAGTGTCAGCACATAATCTCTTGGAGCAGTGAGAGCATGACCTAGATAGGGAAATCAGGGTGAACGGGGCGAGAGAGCAACACAGGAACATAGCATGAGGCAAGTAATGGGGGAG
>WELB01000248.1:0-24331 GCA_009602725.1 Spirogloea muscicola
CGCCGCCGCCGCCGCCACCTCCTCCTCCATTGCCGCTGCGGGCACAGGCGGCGACGGCGCCGGCGCCACAGCCAGCGCCAGTGTGAGCGCGTGCCACGGCCAGCTCGTGATGCAGAGCACACGGAAGCGGCCTCGGCCAGGATGCTGCAGTGGAGGCGCTGCGGCAGAGGTGAGCCGGTTTTACCAGAGTCAACAGATAGTCTGCTTATAGGTTTGCCTCTTCAAAGGGAGAGGGCTCCACTGAACTCTGCTCAAAGTCATATAGTGGGGCTGAGTGAAGTCAATGCTTTGTAGGGTCCCAGGTGGTTAACTCCACTATATTAATCCTGCCTATAGTCACTAGATGCAGCTGAGTGAAGTCACGGCTGTGTAGGCTTGCAGGTGGTTAACTCTGTTACTCAGGTGCCTGCCAGAGCCCAGAAGAGCAGTTGAAGTGAAATTAAGTTGAAGCTTGGAAGAGTGCTGATTTGCCTGCCATCTGGTATTCTCTTGCACAGGCGGGCAGCGCATGCCACAACACTGGCTGGTAGTCGTCGCAACGTCCCTGCGCCCATCACCATTGACAGAGCATGGCCGGGCGGCCAGGGGTGTATTCAGTTCCGGCAGGCCGTGAAGGTTACACCGCTGCCAGAACTGGAATAGCTGAAGGCCTGTAGTTTATGTTAGCCAATAAGCCCACAGCATACAACTTGCTGGCAAGACGAACGTCTTGTGGGTCGCCCCCTCTGCAATAGCTGCATCTCCTGTAGCACTTTGCAGAATGAAGTAATTGGAAATATGACGACTCCCCCCGATCAACATTGACTTATGGCCAGACCTTGCTGCCATGCTTCGGCGGCTTCCCACTGGACTATGATTTTCATGTTTTCTTTCTGACGTGCTGGACGAGCTTATGCACTGACGCCAACAGGCGGGCACTGCGCTGTGGCCAAAAGGACGGGCCAATGTGGCCCATGTTGTTAATTGCCAATGTGGCACAATCCAATCGTAAGCTAGCAATATGAGTGTTAATGTGCCCCCTCCCCCCCACTAGCCTCGTTCTCATCCTGCTATCTCTGTGTCCCACCACGTTCCCTGTCAATCTTCTCCACGGTGCTTCACTGGCCATCTAACAATTACTCCCACTACCTCCCACTTTCAACCTGTCCCCCTTATCCCCCCTTTACACCTCTGCTTACTGCTGCTACCAGCAATCCAGAGGGCCGCCTTCCTGCCATCAGTCCATGCAACTTTACCACCTGAGCTGAGTTTGACGACGTGCTTGCCAGAATTTCATCCTGAGTCATTTGCCAGCTTAATAGTTCTCACGCTTGGCTCCCGCCGCCGCCGCCGCCGCCGCCTCCGTGACCAGTGCGGAGGATTGTTCTGGCGGTGCTGGCGGCTTCCGGTCGGGGTTGTAGACGCTGTAGTCCCCAAATTCTCGGTGGCCGCTGCAACACAGGCACGCCTTTCTGGGCCGCTTTCAGAGTGCTCCTCCAATAGAGGCTGCTATATGAGCAGTGACAACTTGTACAAAAGCATTATGAGCTGTGACACCAGACTCGACTATACGTGATGTCGACCTTTTTTCGAGGACTGAAGATATGGAGCACATCACGTGGGCAGTCTCATCAGCAGCACTCCGCTGTGCGTTGCTCTACCAGAGATCTGTAAGCACATGATCTTGCACTGCTGACAGAGTGGTAAGATACCACGAGAAGCATGGACCAAGCTGGTGAAATAGGTGGTAAGATGAGCACGAAAGAGTACGAGCTTCATCTAGCATTGATGTCTATGGCTTTGACCATACCTGTGCTCGACGGCCCAGCCGGCGGGCAGGAACTGCGGGCGCACGGCTGCCACGAACGTGCTGCGCCACACCTGGGAGAAGGCTCGCAGTGCACCCTCGCCGCCCGACGCCAGCAGCACGCCCACGACGCGCCGCCCGTGCTCCGAGTGGCCCAGGGGCGCCTCCGCCTCGCGCCGAGCCGCCGCTTCTGTGCCACTGCTGTACCCAGAGCCTGGGACTCTCGCCGCCACAGCCGACGGTAGTGGCGTCTGCTGCAGGAGCTCCCTCGCCCCTTGCTTGGCTCCGCAGTTCTCCAACGGCGCTCCACTTCTGTTCTGTGTAGCACTCTCGCCTTCTTCCTGCAGCTCAAGCTGAAGGCTCTGGCCTCGACTGTCTACGCCACACAGTGATGCCAAGCCGTCCTCTCTAACAGTGATTCTGCAGTGATCTGCTTGCCCAGCCAGGCGTATGTTGCCACGCTCCGTGGAGCTAGTAAGATCGTCGTCGTCGCCTCCAGCTCCCGTGATCTGTCCTCCTTCCTGCCTCAGTGCTCCTCCTACCACTCCAGCATGTATTGCGGCTCGGTCGTCCGTCTTGCCAGCCAGCGATGCAGCCCGCCGCAGGCCTCGGAGCACCTTCGGCCGGACCCCTGCGTGCAGCAACGCCTGCTCCAGGTCGTCTTGACTTACGTCCTCCTTTCCAGTATACATCCTTAGGACCTGGCGGAGTCAACCGTCAGGTATACGACCAACTGAGCATGAGAGAAGAGCATTATCAAGATAATACACATACACATACGGGGCCAATTGCAGGTATGACCAAAGACCAGAGATGCAGCCAGTTAGCATATACAGTCAAGTTACACCAATTAAGCTCGGTGGAGATCGGCCTGCGTCAATTGCCCCTTGTGACATGAGGTCCAAGTCAAGCGCTCGTTTGACATGAGACGAGACTTTGAAGGGCGTGCAACATTGACTTGCTACTGTGATGACCGTCCACCCACCTCCTCGAGCTCCTGGAGCCGTGCAGGCGGCATCGACCGGCCGTGCCGGAGTAGCGCCATGGCTGACCGGCGCAGGAGCGATGGCTCCACGCCAGGCCTCCTTGACTCTGCGCCGCCTGCGCCCTCCGCCGTTATCTCCTGACTGCCCAACGGGGCGCAGATGCGGGCGGGTATGAGAGGGATGCCAAAGTCCTCGGCCACCTGGCGCTTCTGGCGCTCTGCCGCCTTGTGGGCTATCTGACAAAGCAGGTGGAACAGCAGGGCATCTTCATAACGAAGACAAAACAGCCATCGGTACTGGTATATGCTTTGGCATGTGAATAAAGCCAGGGGGTTGCAGCTAAATAGTTACTGAATACTAACATTGATGATGATTATAAGTACACAAATCGAATATTCTAGCACGGAAGCACAGTGCTGAATGCCGAGTCCCATAGAGCACAAGTGCCAGATCCAGAGCCTGGATACTTATCTCAGTGTCTTAATCGAGAATGTAAGAGCAAATTAGGGTCCAGAAGTCGAGGTCCAAGTCACCTCATGACAATCGATGCAGAGGAGCACGATGTCGTGGCTCCGGTGGCTCTTGAGGTGCTCGGGGAAGTATTGGCGGTAGCACGACGGCACCAGGCGGTAGCGCAGGTAGTGCCCAGCCTCGCCGCACCCCACGCATCGGTTGGCCTTGGACTGGATGTAAAACTCGTTCGCCGAGTCCTCTGGCCGCCCCTTGGGCTCAAACAGCAGCCGCACGCTTGGCGGCTCTTCGTCGAGGTACTCTGCAAGGCTCCTCTGCACGTACCTAAGCAATGACACGCACACTAAACACCTCAATTTGGATAACAGGAGCAAATGCCCACGTTGCCAAGCTGATGTCATTTGGTCAGTGACAAACAATGTCTGACACTCTTGACCTTTGGAGAAGCTTTTGTATTCCCTGGGCACTTCGCTCTGGCTAAGGATGTCAAGGGGCCAAGATATTGTAGGACTGAGGCCTGCACTATGCATGAATTTTGTTGCAGGAGTCACCTTTGTGCCGAGCTAAACCGTTCCCAGTAAAGATGCCCATGCTGAATGAAATAAAGCCGTACAGGGCCACTTAGAGGTTTTGATATTGGAGGAAACCACCAAGGGGATGACCAGCATCTTACCAATCAAGCTTTTTGCGGTCGCAGTAGCAGAGCAGCCGTCCATCGCCCGCGTAGATCCGACAATTTTGGTACACAGGGTTCTTGCACGAGAACTTGGACACGAACTGCTCCCGCATTTGCACATAGTCCTTGCGGCGCAAGGCCCGGGGGGCACCGTTGGCAACTGCCTTTGCTGCTGATGGCGTACTCAAACCCGCAATCGAATCCCCATTGAGTGATCTCGGCAGCCCACTGTTTGCAGCCGCCGAGGCTTCCTCACAGCTGTCGCCTGTCTCGCCAGCTGTATCCAATGGTGTGTCAAGGGCGAGATGCGCAGCAACCTGCTTGCTCTGAGACTCCTCCCTGCTTCTCTTGGGCTCGCCTCTTGCCATCTGGATGAGCTGCACGAGCGAGGACGCGTGCCTCCTCAGCACCAGCGAAGGGGTCTGCTCAGCCCAACTCAGAGCCTCGTCTAAGGGCTTCAGTCCATCATCAACGCAGTGGTCGTCTGTTCTTGCCGCAGCCAGGTCTGCGGACCGGATTGTCGAGAATAGGTCTGCTTCTGTGGCGGGCGCTGATGCTGCCACCGCCACCAGTGCCGCGTCCGAGAGAACGTGGCGGCTGCTCTCGTCCTCGGTGCGTGCCTGTGAAAGGCCGTATCTGCTTGTTAATATGGCCATGTTATGGTTAACCAATGCTTTCTGAAACATCACTCTATTGCTGTGGCTTTCAGGGCAGCTGAACAAGGCAAAGCAAGACCCAGTATCAAATAAGAATTGAGGGTTTATACTGAAACTGTGAAGTATAATGGTTTCAATAAGAATGCGCATGCGACTTATTAGTAGCACCTCCTTACATGCCGAAAGGATGTCAAGACTAAGCAGCCACTCATGATAGACATGGTCCACTAAGCTTCGAAAGAATCAGGTCATGGGAGACATTCTTGTACATGGGGTTGACAGTGTCTTACGGACAAGGCAATCTCTCCAAGCGCATATCTCCCGCACAATGATGGCCAGCCTTTCATCTGCAGCCTGACCAACAGGACAACCAAATGCTCAGCCTTAATCATAACAAACAGCAATCACTGCAAACTTCTCCGAACTGTGACGTGCAGACAGGGCTGGTGCTTTGCATGTAGAGAACCCTTAATTCTTCACAAATACTTTACTTGCATCTGGCATTCATAGAGCTTATTACTGAGCATCTCAGACCGAATTGCACAAAAGGAGGAAAGTCGGGGGCAGGTCAGTATTACAGGCTGGATCCACTTGACATTAATGTAACCACGATGTAACCTTGCAATGAGCTAGGATGGGCAAATGCTCACCATTGGCTGGCTGTTGAGCTGCTTGACCTTGTAGCGGGAGAGCAGGGAGGTCGCGACCGTGGCTACCGAGAACTGCTCCTTCTTGTAGAGGCTCAGGGTGGTCAGATTGGACCTCGCTGCAGCCCTCTCATACAACCTGCATTGACTCTCCCACTCAGACGAGGAAGTCAGAGCAGAGTCTCGGTTAGTCGTATACTCGCCTCCTATTACCACTAGTTAAGTCTGCTGATTCTATTGAAGGCACTGCTAAGGGGCTCATTGGAATTTGCGGACGTTTCTTTTGTATCTTTGGGGCTCCCGGCTGACGCATCCCAGCTCCCAACTTGTTCTGCATCGAATCTCATCCCAGGCTTCACCTGCAAATACAGCTTGTATTTTCAGGTGAAATTGCTCAGATAGTGCCTGAAGTGCTATGTTCTTCAATTCCCCAAGTTATGCCCTGCAGGGCAGAATGCCAACAAGCGTTTATGCTGCTGATGACGAACGTCACAAAGACTCCTGTCAAGAAGGCTAGGAGAGAGAGTCGCACTGGCACGTCTCGAGCCCCTATTCAATCGCTGACATTTGGGGTTCAGGGTCAAGGAGTTCCATCTAGTATCCAGACGTATGAGCTTCAGGATAAAGTCAAGGCATACATTGCAAGAGCTCCAGGGACCAGCGGCACGGAGGAGCTCGTAGCGTAGCCGCGCCGCAATGTACACGAGGAAGTGGGCGTCAACCCGAGCATACGCCAGCTGGCCGGGCGACAGCGGTCTCCTTGTCCAGTCGGACTTCTGCAGTGCACAGCCGCAGGCAGTTGAGCTGCATCAGCATTTAAAAAGCTTTTCTACCAGCAGACAGGATCCCTTGACGCCCACAGTGACATCCAGAAGTTCCAATAGCTGCGAAATGGTTTCAGGCAGGTGATTGAGACCAGGACTGTTGCTCCTTGAAGTATAAAGCCTAGAAATTTCAACAAAAAATCAGGTATTCGTGATGCAATTTTGCAGGTGATTGGGAGAGGCCTCTGCCAAGGAGGAGCGTGCCAAAGTTGTGGATGCCAATGGAAAAAGGGCAGTTGTGTTCACATGATCGACAATAGTGCAGGTAGCATGAGCTGATGCCATACCTGATAGCGTTTCTCTGTGTTGATGCCACAGTATTGCCGAAGGAGGAATGCTAGGGACCGCTGAGGCTTTCCCAGCACATCGCATGCCTGCCAAACAACAATTGCAACAAATTGCTTGTTCCTTTCCAAACAAGAAATGCAACAATCAGTGCAACAGGAGTCTCAGGTTGATCCGAAACGAGCTCGAAAGTTTCCCATAGGAGCAACAAGCAGGTGGCACTGCAGCGTCCATAGACACAAGAGGTATGAGCCTGTTGTTTCTGAGTAAGTCCTGCAATATGAAGTGAGAGCAATGGCATGTGGGCTTCGCATTGATGGAAGTGGGCCGCTGACCCTGGCAGTGTCAAAGAGGCTGACAACATAGATTTGGAAGTCACGCTGCAGCCACAGTACGTCATTGTCTGCTCCATGAAATACCTGCAGGCAGCAGAGCACGCCTATGGTCCTCAGCCAATCTCTATGCTAGAGATGCATAACCAGACAAACCTGCCAACACTGCAGCTCTGAGCTGTGAAGACGTCATGGAGAGACCAGTGCAATCCCAGAACTGCAACTGCAGAATCACGGTGTTCATATGGAGCACAATGGTGGAGCCCATTGATTCTGGTGCTGTGCTTTGCTTGCGCCCAACACTAGCCAACCGGGACTTCTTTCATGAACTATGAGAAGTCTAGCAATCATAAATCTGTCCTTTCCATTGGTCCTGATAGGCGCATGGATATGTACTTTGGTGATCATAGGGTCGGCGAAGATGGGCCGGAGGAGGGGAATGTCGTCATGGAGACGAATTGTGTCTACCAGAAAGTCCCAGCCTGGAATAGAAATCTGCTGATTCAGTGACAAAATGAGTACTACAAGCAATGGTGAACACTCCTTGAATGTCATGCATTCTTGGGCAGCTACTAAGGGAGAATATCAAGCGTAGTCACTTCGAAACCACAAGCTCAAGAAGACCATCTAAAGGGCACGAAATGAATGACGTAACAAGTGCTCACAGCTCTTGCAGCTTCCAGGATTTGACAACTCATGCTCAAATACTCAAATACTCAAATACTCAAGTACTCAAGTACTCAAGTACTTAAATGCTCAAATGCTCAAACGCTCAAACGCTCAAATGCTCAAATGCTCAATAATTTCTTTATTGACCTTGAGGAAAACAGATGGCCTTGGCAGCTGAATTTTGCACCTGGAGGAGGGCGGTGTAGCCGCGGTAGGAGTGGAGAGTGTGCTGCTCGGTGTCGACGCCGATCTCGGGCTGCCGCGCCAGCAGTACCACGAGGTCCTCGAGCCCACCGCGGTCGGCCACCCACTTGCAGGCGGTGCTGGCCAGCGGCGCCGGCGGCACGCCGCCCGGCGGCTCGGCTGGACTGCAGGATGGCGGGCACGCCAGGACCCGTCGAATTACGTCTTCAAATGGGTGTTGATCTGCTCCACGGTTTGTAGATAGTGAAAAAGAGATATACTCGTTAGTGGATTGCCTAGCCTGACAGAATGTACTGTATCACGCATCATCCACCAAAGCTGAAAGCTGGCGTTAGAAGCACCTCCACCAGCAATGGCAGCAGTCCTTATGAGCGTTCTGAACTTCGTTAGATCTGTTTAGTGGTCGCTTTTGGGCTCCTTGTCAGCTTAATAAGTGCTGCAACCAATAGTCTATTTACATCCCCCCTTAAGTTGGAACCTGGTAACATCCTGCTCACAACGTAAGCGGTGCCTCCAGCAGGCAGCCCGGTCCAGAACGTCCTTGCAGGAAGCGGAGAGTCTAATTACAGGGAGCCTCTGCTAACCTAACTCCAATACCTTAAACCCTGGTAACCCACCTCCTCACCTGAGGCGCTACTTGGTCCTCCATCGAGCTTGCGGCCTCTCCCTGACGGTAGAGCTACGCCGTAGACTCACATGTGCCTAGCCCTTTAAGGGCGAGGCCCACTGTCTGCAGGCTTAGGGTATTAGGGTTTAGGGCTTACGGTTAGGGTTTAGGGTTAGACTTGCCCGGAGCCCCGTTAGAGGGCCTCGTGTGCAGGAAGGGACACGAGGTTACTAACGAGCTGCAGCTCTTGCGGCGGGGGTTCGACTCCGCACCTCCGCCGGCGAGGTGCCGGAATGGCGCGTCGGAGTTGTCGGCTAGCACCATCCGGAAGCAAGGCCTCGCCACCATCGCCGCCGTCTCCTCCAACGACTCGTCGTCGTTGGTCAGCCACTCTACATCCGCTTCTCCGTCTTCAGAATCACCGTCTCCGCCGCCGTCGCTGCCGTCGCGGCGCCGCTTGGCCACCGCACCGATGGTGGCCGCGGCAGCGGCGGCGGCGGCGGCCGCGAAGGTCGCCAGGCCCCNCCGCCGCCGCCGCCGCCGCCGCCGCCGCGGCGGTCATGCCAAGCTCAACTGCTGCTCGCCCTAATTTTGCCACCGGACGACCTAAATTGCAGACCATGGGCAAACCACCACCACTTTAATCCCCAAAATTTTTCATAGTGTCGAGATTCCTGTAATCGCGGCTGTTGGAGACGAGTCATATTATAGTTGTGTGGATGCTTGCATGAGCTAATTCGAGCAGAGTTTGGCATCAAGCAACGCCTGAGCTTCTTCAATCATCGATTACCATAAATTAAACAAAGGTTGCTCGATTGCTGCCATCGTGCTTGCCCTTCTTGCTTTTATTCAACATGCTTTTATTCAACATGCAGCGCCCCCCCCCTTGGGCCAAACGTCAAAGCGTGTTGTACTCCTGTGTGAAGGGAATAAAAGCGTGATAAGTGACCAACTCTTAACAACGATAACAGTCAGAGCTCGAGGCCACTGGTTGATGGACAGTGTTTCGTAGCGTCGTAAACAAGGCCATAAGAGGAAGAGCCGTTCAGTGAACAGATCAGAAGCGCATTGCTTCCGGTGGCTTCACCAAGGGTAAGGAAGTGCTGCATTGACTTTGGCGGATTCTTTTGATGAGCCTGCTTGACTGTGAATCATCAGATAGTACTTGAACAGACTTTAATATCCAGAACTGCCGGAGTGCCAGACGGGTCACGAGTGGCTGGCCTAAGGACATGACCTGGCAGCCGACTTAGCAGGACACGGCTGCTTTATGTAGCTGCATCGTGATGTCACCAACAGGGTGCCAGGTGTAGGAATGAGTTGGAGGACATGATCAGTACTGACAGAATTTTACCCCACCAAAGAAAGAATACAATCTGAAGTAATGAATTTGCATGCTAGTGTAATTCTGCAGCAGGCCTTCTTTCTTACAGTGACCCGCAAATAGTAGTTGAATGCACGTTTCATCTGCACGTCTTTCTGGTGACGCTCACAAAGCACGTTACCATATAGTAACTAGCTATCTCAGGTATCACTGTGTGAGAGATCGCACGAATTTTCCAGGTTTGAGATGAAATGTAACATATCAGATTTGTGAAGGATTCAATCTACCTTATACCTTTTGACATCATTATCATCAACATTACGAGTGAACATAGCATATTGAGGGTATAGATTTGTGATATTGTGGATTGTGGCGCTTACTAAGGGACAACACAACAGTAATGGGACAAATGAAGAGTTCGCCGACGCATTCTTTGCAAATGTGACGGGTCATTGGCCTGTTGCCAGGCCTGGCTAAGGCACCGCCAGAATACATAAGGCACATCTGCACCTATTAGGAACCCGATCAGAATCCTAAGTCATGGGCACTGAACTAGGTTCAGATAAGCAGATGAGCAGCGAGCAAAAGAGTACAGGAGACAACTGCAATGGCCATGCTCGCAGTGGTGACAACCGCAGAGCTGGGAGGGGCGGCTGTGACAGGCGTGGAGTCTAGCTTCTTGACGTTGGTGATAGCGTCGTAAAGCGGGCCAATGTAAGTGATGGCACTGGTGCCATTGGGAACGCGCTCCAAGCCCAAGGCTTCTGAGTCGAACACGTATCCCATGGTGTTCTTCCCAGACCAGAAGAGCGCCACGGCGCGAGTGTCGGTGTTGAACTTAACCATTGTTGCCAGGAACTCGTTGATTTCGTCCTCAGCAGCGGTCGGAGACACCATGAGGGCGTGCGCCACCGTGGTTCCAAAGTTGCAGGTGGCATAGTCGGTGACATCAGCACAGCCACCCTGGTAATAAAAAGCGACAGCAATCAAACATGGCATGTTAGCAATTCATGAGTGTTTGCAAGAACTTTTCAAGGACACCTCAACAATTGGTCTAGGAGGCAGTCAATGATCGGCAGTCTTAAGCTCAAGCAAGACGTATATCAAGGCTGATTGCAGAGTTAACTCTTGTGGCTGCGTTGGCTGAGTCTGCACATGGGGTGTAGGCACATTTCTCACCGCAGGGCAGACAAGCTTGTAGTTGTCAGCAGTCTCGAGGTTTTTCCAGCTGACGTCAACCAGGGGCCCGCCCAGGGAGTAGTCGATGGCTGTTGTGTGCTTGTTGAATGTCACATATTGGCTTCCACCCTCCACCATGCACCGGAACGATCCTTCATAATTGTAGTACTGAAAATGAACAAGGAAAGTACAAGCACATCAGCATCACATGTTTGATGGCGGGTCTCAAGTAAACTGAGAAGTGAATGTCAAGCTGCTACAGAATGGATTCTTGCTCAGGGGCAGATAGGAGATCGAGAGACTCATAGGCAGCTTGCTTACAGTGTCTGTATTGTCACAGCCACTTTTGACAGCACAGCCGGAGCAGATTTGGCCATCCCCATCATCATCATCAGAATCCTCTGAGGGTGCGCATGTTGTAGAAAAGAAAGCCTCCACCGTTTGGATGTCAACCTCCTCACTGCCATTGCTGCTCAAGGCGTCCCAAGTTTTTTATGAAGTGACACTCAGTACAATATTTGCAACCTCAGCCGCTCACTACAAAATTTCAGGTCACTATATTTGGAAGTCCTGCAAGTCTCTTGAATTGCATCTCAAATACTTTGACATTCATATGCACAACACTGAGGCACAAACAAGCCAGTGAGTAGAAGGTAAAGGTGAGTACTTGTTGACAATTGGCATGATTGGGGGACTGCCACTGGTCATGTAACTGACTGGCAGGTACCAGCCTTCATCGTCGTGGTAATAAGTGTGGCAGGAGTGATAGCCCTTGAGATCTGCCAGAGTCATACCCGTCCTGTGAAGGCACCCAGCAGCAATCACAACTGAATCAGGCAAAGTTGACTGGGGCCTGTGCTCATGCTGATTCAAACGATGGCGGCACCACTGACTTCCTACTGAGGCAGCGGCGACAGAGGGCGCCAATCTAGCAAGCTCCTTGACAACGTTCTTTTGGCAGTGAAGACCGCATGATGCAAGAGCGCTTGGAACCTTCAAGTGGTCAAGTAAAAGGTTCCTTGATGGCAGTCGGCCTATCCTGCCAGGGAACTAAGCTCAACATACTTGTGCTTGGGACACAACAATAAAAAGAAAGGACACAGGGTTGCCTTACTTGCAATCGGATGCATGAACAACAGCGACCGCATAGTTCAGCACGCCGTTGCCTGGCAGTGTTTCCTTCAGAAGGGGGTACAGGCCATAGTCCTCGTACGCGTCAAAAATAGCACCAGCGTCCAGAAGAACGTACTCAGCTTCACCTTTGCCAACTTTCTCAATGCAGTCATCATCGTCATCGCCCTGGACGCTGCACATTGTTCACAGGTATGCATGAGGATAAAGAGGATAAGGAGGCAACACTCAAAGCCAAGGTGAGTACGTTCTTCTGGGGTGGTTGCATCCAGGTATGCACACTAGCTCATATCTTGCTAGTTGCACAAGCACCCATCGGCATAGTGTCGCTTTAGCGATGGAAGCTACGGCATATTGGCAGATAGGCCCGTATGCTTGACTGTGCTAAGGTACAAGATGACAGAGGAGCGGGCCCCACCAGCTCCAGGTGTGGTCATCCTCGGCGTCAAGCGACTGAAGGATCGCGGTCATGTTCAGGCAGGTGCCAAGCTCCTCCTTCAAGACGCAGAACCGACGGTCTGCGCAGCGAAATCGCGCCTACAGCAGCTGTCAGCTCGTTCAAGAAATGACCGACTACTGGAGCTGCATTGGAGTCGGCCTACAACACCCAGAAGAATGACAATGCAACCAGCTCGATTCATCACCAATCTGAAAAGCGGCTGTGAAGCTGCGACAATGCAGTGACAGTGGCGTCTTCAAGACACCTAAAGAAAGCTGCAACCTCTCCACCGCACAGGCTTACACCAGCAGCTCAGCGAGCTGGCAATCTGGAGTCACTCTTGGACGTGAAAGCCAGGCAGGTGCATGCAGAGGGTGTTCACGCGTACAATAGCGGAGCCACAGGAGAGGCACACAGGGCGCTCTTACTGATCCAGAGTATCAGCAATGTAAGGCAGATGGGCTCACGCTCGTTGGTGTTGGGGGCGTCGTTGTCGTCGTCGCCGTCGGAGTCGGCGCGGGCGCCGGGAGCGGCGGCCAGAAGGACGGCGGCGAGGACCAGGAGGCCCGAGACGGCGTGCCGGAGTCGGGCCATGACGGCGGCGCGGCGGCGGCTGCTGCTGGCCCGGGGAGACGGCTCTGTTGGTGTGCTTTGGAGCGGCGGGGAGACGGCGGGAGGGAGGTCTTCTGATGGGCACTGGGGGGGTCCGA
This sequence comes from Spirogloea muscicola, assembly GCA_009602725.1. NCBI lineage: Eukaryota > Viridiplantae > Streptophyta > Zygnematophyceae > Spirogloeales > Spirogloeaceae > Spirogloea > Spirogloea muscicola. The sequence goes on from WELB01000248.1 coordinate 12,927, forward strand.
ATGGTAGGAACTGTGGCCCCGACGGGGCTTTATGATACCGTCTACTGATGGTGGGACGAGTGGCGGGGCCCCCACTGAGTGGCCGCGCCGCCATGATGGCCGGCCCTCACCGCGGGCGCGCGCCGCCACGCCGGCAGCACACGCCCGGCACGTGCCGCTCCGAGATAGGCGCCGGGAAAAGCGCCGGGATAGGCTCACAGTCCACCTCCATTCGCCGGGGGGAGATCGGGGGGGGGTTCCCCGTCGGGGTACGCGGCATCCCGCGGCGCGAGGGGGCGCTCAAAATCGGAATAGATTTAGAATCTGACACCAAGATACTGGAATGCAGGGGCAACTATCACGAGTACCGGGAAAAGGGATGGCCGGCGTTCGAGCTTCCCGGTCTGCACGTGGACTACTTGACCTGGCCCTGTTTCTAAATCTGCCACACCAATTGAAGGCCTAGGTTCCCGACTCATGCAGCAGCTGCCGCCCTCTCGAAGCTAGGACCTCTTCCGAAGGCCATACAGCAACTTTAGGAATCAAGATTCGGCCACGCTGCACATCACACGCTGCGAAGCCCGAGCTTTAAAGCTTGTGCACGAGGAAAATTTCGTGTGTACAAGGTAGAGGAGGCTGGCCGCTCGCTGCGCCTGCTCACCTAGCGTAGAGACGCTGCTCAAGGCTGCTGAATTACTGCTGAATTACCTGGAGTACTGTCCGCAGTTCTTGAGGGCCCTTCGGGTGCAACTCGGCGATGCTATTGGGGGTCCTCTCACCAATACCTCTCACAAATACATCAGTAACCAGTCTTTTGAGCTTGTCTCATGATTACATGCTGCAAGTGTGTAGATCTACCATCTGATACAGCGAGGAGTAATAGAGCTGAAGCATAGTCCTTCGCTCTGCTATAATTTGCAGTCTCAAGTACGGAGTCAAGCTGCAGACAGCTGAACAATATCGCAGGACAGGTCTTTGCACAATTTGCAGCAAAAAGCAAGCTCCTCTCCTCTCTAACAACCACCACCTTGAAGCTCTATTACACTTCGACGTTACAGAGAGAAGGGCTCGCCCATTGAGGATAGGGGCTGGAAAAAGCCAGCCCAGAAAAGAATGAACAAAGGACGAGAAGGGGCCACGACGTTACAGGTCTGTTGTGTCTACAAGACACCCAATTCCATCGCATCACGCCCAAGAGCCTCTGAAAATCTTCAAGCTACATGCAAAACATGGCGGTACTTGCACTGCTCACTCAGACACAATTATCTGTTACCTATGTGATTATAACCACTTGCAAGTCATGGACAACAAATGGCTAGACTATCACCACAATGTATTGTCTGCTTACAGGATCTAAGGACGTTTGGCAAGCTGTGACGCCAAAAGTAAGTGTGCAATGTGGATCGGCAACGGTTAGTTAGACATCACTGCTATCAAGTGAGCGACCACTTTAGTGGATCTGGTCGGTTCAGACGTGAAGGGTAATGAGTCCTCTCTAAGAGACTTCCTCGATGGCGACCTGGCGTCTAGCAGTTCACAATTTGTGCGACTCGATCGGGCTTGCAATCATGGCCATGCGCCCTCTCAAAAAGAAGAAACAGTTCCTCGCGGACTCGAAGGCCGCGCCAGTAGCCGGCGGCTGCAATGTAGCCGACGGCTGCAATAGTGTCCCGCACTCCTTAGCACTCCGGCTCCTTCAGGCCTTGTCCATTCCTTTGGGCTGGCCTCTCCCAGCCACCAGTTACTCTGGCCGCGCTTGCTGTCCCGCCCATACATAAAGAACTCGTCGATAAGTAGCGAATACCCGATTCCTGGCGCTAGCCAGGTGCTTCGAGCGCGCCCTCCCATCAGGGCGGCGCCGCCGCCGAGCCGCCACACGCTAATGGCCCGGACGCACCGACGCCCCTACCCGGCGGCACGAGGGCCGCGACACGGGTTCGTGGCAGGCACGCGCCCGCGGCGTGGCCGGCGCCCGCGCCGCGTGTGGCGCGCTCGAGGCGACGCGGGCGCCGCCCTTATCCCCCCCCCGCAGCATCTTCCAGCGTCGGGCAAGTTGTGCCTTTTCCCCAACGATTTCCACATGCTGTAAACCATTCTCTTTGAATTGAGCTGTCTCAGATAAAGAAGAAGTGCGCGCCCATAGGAAAGAGGGGCTGGCAAAGCCAGCCCAAAAATGAATATACAATGTCCAAAGCCAAAGAAAGAGGAGCCGGAAAAGGACTACACTACAAAAACACTGCAGAACACAGAGACGATGCAGAGGGAAGCTCAGTACCCACGAGTGAGCAACATCAGGTCTGAGTAGCTCGCTGCAGGGAAAGAGGCACTCCAAGATAAAGGGAAGTGCCCAAAGAGAAGAGGGGCTGGCAGAAGAGGGGCTGGCAAGTGTCCAAAGCCAAAGAAAGAGGAGCCGGAAAAAGGAAGTACGAAGAACGACGATAAAGGGCTCTCCTGAAGGAGGCGAAGGCCTGTGAACAGCCAGCCCGCAAAGAATTGACAACCAACTGTTAGAAAGTGGCTTTCCCAAATGGGGCAAGGGCTATAGATGCTCGGGCGTGCACCCCCCCAGGGCCACGGCCAAGGCCGTCAGCTGCTCCTGGACCGCATCTACCTCTTTCAGTGTGGGCGATGGGAGGAGCTTCTGGCGCGGCATGACGCTGCCGTGGCTGCAGCCACAGCCGGCCGCCGCACTTCGCAGACAGGGCCATCGCCTGACAGGGCGGCCAGTGTCCGCCGCGCTCTCCGGTATGGCCATGCCGGGGAGCTCTCGAGAGCAGTCCAGGCACTGGATGATTCGGCGTTGGCGCCGGCGACTGAGGACACGCGGCAAGCCCTCTCGTCCCTCCACCCCCCGGCACGCTCTCCCTTGCCTTCGTGGTTGGCTTCCTACGTCCCGCCGGAGGAGGTGGCCCTGGATGCGGCAGCCCTCCGCAAGGCCCTGCAGAGCAGCCGGCGCGCAGCTGCAGGTGGCCCCTCACGCATGGTTACGGAGCATTTGAGAGAGCTCTTTCTCGAGGGGGACGAGGCGGACTTTCGGGTGCTGCACCAGGTGTGCCAACACATGGCCCGGGATCACGTCCCTGCCAGCATCCGCAGTGTGCTCTGTGCCAGTACCCTGCTGGCCCTCAGCAAGGTCAACGGCGGCGTCCGCCCCATTGCCATCGGCGAGGTCCTGTACCGCCTGGTGGGTAGGGCACTTTGGCAACAGCACGCCGATGCGGCCCAGACACACCTGGCGCCACACCAGTACGGCGCAGGCCTGCGGAGCGGCGGCGAGGCGGTTGTCCACGGGGTGCGGGCTTCCCTCGACTTGCACCCCGAGTGGGTCGTGCTGGCGGTGGACGTCCGCAATGCCTTTAACTGCGTCGACCGCGTCACAGTCGCCGAGGAGCTCCGTGCGGCCTTCCCCACCCTGCTGCCGTTCTTTCGGCTGGGCTACGGCCAGCCCAGTGATCTCCTATGGCGGCATGGAGCCGGCGGGGTGGAGGTCCTTCAGTCTTCCACGGGCACGCGTCAGGGTGACCCGCTGGCGGGGTTTTTCTACGCGCTGGCCCACGACCGCGCCCTGAAGGCCACGGCAGCTGCTCACCCGGGCGTCCTCATGCCGACGTATGCCGACGACACCTCCCTGGTCGGGCAACCAGACGAGGTCTTGGCTGCCTTCACCACGCTCGAGGAGCAGCTGAAGGAGATCGGCCTGGACATCCGAGCGTCGAAGTGCAGCGCCTGGTCCCCCCAAGGGTTGCCAGCCCTCCTCCGCCTTCCCTCCGGCTGTCAGACACCTGCCGGGGGCCTCACCCTCCTCGGGGTTCCACTGGGCTCACCTGCCTTCGTGGACGAGCAGCTGCGCAGCAAGCTGCAGGAGCACCTCCAGCCGGCGGCCCGCCTCCCTGAGCTGCACGATATGCAGCTGGGGCTTGCCATGCTGACGCGCAGCATAGCCCACCGTCCCCTGTACCTGGCTCGAGCCCTCCCCCCCTCCCCGGCGACGCAGGCCGCCTATGCAACTTTCGATGCAGGTATCCTGGCCTGCACAGCGGCCCTGGTCCAACACCCGGCCTTCCTGGAGACGCCGGCTGCTGTGCACCAGGCCTCCCTGCCTGTGAGCCGAGGGGGTCTGGGCTGCCGCCCGCTGGCTCGTGCCTGCCGGGCAGCACACCTGGGGAGTTGGGCGCAGGTTGCGGCTTCGGTGGCTCAGCGTTTCATCCGGCATGGGGGTCGCCTCCTGGAGCAGGCGGCCGCGGACGTGGAGACTGGCACGCTGCCTTTCCAGACGGCTCTCCGCTCAGCCCGGGATGAGCTGCTTGCGGATCATCCCGCCCTGGTGCCACGGGCCGTCCCGTTCGCTCACCTCGCGCGCACGGCCGACCTGCGGGCCCAAGCTCGCTGCATGGCGGAGGTAGATGCGGCGTCTTTCTCCACGGCGCTGGGGCTTTTGCCTCCAGCCGACCTCCGGGGGCGCGCGCGACTGCTCTCGGCGTCCTCACCAGGGGCGGCTGCTTGGCTGTCGGCTCTGCCGATCCACGACGCGCTCCGGATGCCGGACGCCGCATTCCGAACGGCGGTGCACCGCCTCCTCGGCCTCCACCCACCATGCCTAGGTGGAGTACAACAGTGCGAGTGCGGCGAGCGCAGCCCGGACGCGGCGTCACTGGCAGCTCACATGCTCCGATGCGCACGGGGAGGGGAGCGGACCGGCACACACGACCTGCTCCGGAACGCGATGTTTGGCATATTTGTCGAAGCCGGTTACACTGTGGCGCTGGAGAACTCCAGCATCATGCCTCTGACTGCTGGGGCGGACGGCCGCCTCCACACCCGGCGCGCCGATCTCGTCGCTAGCGCGCTCGGCGGGGGGCCTCGGCTCATTGCCGACGTCGTCACAACGGACTCCTTGGATTCCAGGAGCGCAACACGCTCGGCGGAGGAGGCGGGCTACGCCGTCCGCCAAGCGGCCGCCGCAAAGGAGCGCAAGTACTCAGATCACCCGGTAGGCGACGAGTTTATCCCACTCGCCGTCGACGTACACGGCGCCTTTGGCGCCAAATGGCTGGACCTCCTTCACCGCCTTGCGCGGCGAGCAGCGGCCCGCCGCGACGGGCAGCAAGGCGAGCAGCCTGGCTTCCATGTCGCCGGGTCCCTCGCCCAAGTTTACCGGATGCGCCTGGCCGTCTCTTTGCAGCGGTCCCTAGCTTTTGCGGTCCACTTGCGCTCAGGCCGCGCTCTGGCAGCGGCCTCCGGCTTCCGTCAGGGCGACGTCTTTCCGCCTGCTAGCTACTCAGATTTGCATCTACTGACGAGAGGTTACTGAGAGTTCGCTTACTGCTGTCTCAGTCCTTAGCACTCCGACTCCTTCAGACCTTGTCCATTCTTTTGGGCTGGCCTCTCCCAGCCACCAGTTAATCTGGCCGCGCTTGCTCGATAGCCAGCCCGAAGATGATTGATTGATTGAAGGTCCGAAGGGCATCGGGGACTCAAAGCAAGCGCGGCCAGATCAACTCAAAGGGGGCGGGGGCTCTGAATGTCCAGCCCAGAAGCAGAAATGTCCATAGTGTCCAGGTCGAAAAGCAAGAAGTGAGCTCTTCCAAGGAAACAGCGCTTCCAAATTGAATTTTCCAAGGCTTTTTCCAAGGCCACTTCTCTCTTTTTCACAGCCCTTGCCCCCATTGGGAGAGCCACTTCTTCAGGCCCCGCAGTCGCTGCTTAGCTCGTAGTTTGGCCCCTTCGAACCTTGTCAATTCTTTTCGGGCTGGCTTCTCACAGCCCTTGCCCCCATTGGGAGAGCCACTTCTTCTTCCAAAGGGGCTGTGAAGAAGAAAAGACGCTTCCAGGAGAAGGCGGTTGAAGAAGGGCTGTGATGGGCCACTTGTATCGCAATGTGCTTTAGTTCTTCTGACGTGCACTTGCTGACTAGAGGTTATTAAGCGCCGTTTGCTGCCGTCTTAGAGACTAGTATTTTGCTTTTTGCGCCAGCCGGCCCTTTCAGACCGTGTCCATTCCTTTGGGCTGGCCTCTCACAACCATTGCCGGCCATTGGAAGAGCTGTTCTCAGTGGTGCTGTCCTGGCCCCTTCGGACTTCAATAATTCTCTCTGGGCTAGCCTTCTGGCTAGCCTTCTGGAAGAGTCTTTCTCTCTGTGAATAGAAGTCCTGCCGATTGACGTGAGTGCCAACATCTCCTGCGGAGCCAACACGAGTTCCTCGATCAGTTGGAGAATGAGCTATCCGTCATCCATCACTGCTTGTCCCAGTGTGCCTACTCAAGCTTATGCGATTACTTGTCGGATATTGCTAGGTGCTTAGACAAGAAATTCTTGAACTCAATCGAGGGGCGGTGGCTACTGAGAGGGCCCTCTCAGTAGTAGCTCAAAAGAAGGGACAGAGTGACGTGCCTCAAAGCGGATTTTAGCTCGCAATCATTCAGTGGCTGGTAGACATTCTCTTCCTTCTGAAGAGCTCTCACAATAATGGAATCGAATGATGCTTGCCGAGCAGCCTGTCAGTCGCAACATCAGGACGCCTCCAGGAGAGGGCGGTGGCTGTGAGAGGCCAGCCCAGAAAAATGAATGAACAACGTTCGAGGGGGCCAGGAAAGTGCTAAAGCACACGGGGAACAATATCTCGTTGATAGACGCTTCCATGAGAGGGCGGTGGCTGGGAGAGGCCAGCTCAGGAAAAAGAAGTAACAAAGTCCGAAGGGGCCAGGGAAGCGCTAAAGCACACACGGAATCAAGTAGTATCTAACACTCAGTAACCCCTACTAAGCAGCCGCAGGTCACAGAAACTAGCCTCCTGGTAGCGGGTCCCCTGGCTAGGGCCAGAGGCGGCAGCAGGGGCACGACCTGCACCCAGCTCGCTGACCTGCAGCTCGCTGCCGGCGGCCGGTAGCTGGGGCCCTTGGTGTGATACTGTTCCCCGTGTGCCCGTGGCCGGGGGGCCGCGTCTCATCCTGGACGTGGTGACTACTCACGCCTTCGACAACACTCACCCGACGAAATCTGCTTCCACGGCTGGGCATGCGGTGGCCTGCGCCGCCCGGGCCAAGGAGCTCATATATGCTGACCACCCGCGGGACGACGAGTGCTTTCCGCTCGCCATCGACACCCACGGTGCCTTGGGCGCTAGGTGGCTGGAGCTGCTCAACAATCTCTCCCGCCACGCTATCGCCAGCTACAGCCTTGGGGAGCCGGTGGACTTCCATGCAGCGGCAGCTGCGGCGGTAGTCGCGGCAGGCAGTCGCCGGACTACCTCCGCTTTCGGAAAACGACGGCGCTTTCAAATTGAGGCAATGGCTGTTCGAAAGAAGTGAGCATCTATTGAAGGGGGCTAAGGCAAAGCCAGTCCGAAAAGAACTGACAAATTCCGAAAGGGGAGCTGTCCCACTAAGCTCGGCCCTGCTGCCTGACAGTCCCCATGCCACCCCGTGTCCGGCTCTGCCGGACTTGAAGGATCAGATTGTCCGACGCCACCTGGCATGCCGTGTGCCACCGGGACGAGGTTTTATCACGCATGGAAATGGTACAAAGTGCCCGGCCAGCAGGAACGTGCGTCCCGCGATCTGGGACTTTCCGATGTAAGTTACTTCCCAGAAGGGGCGATGGCGGTGGAAGTGGCTGCTTTTCCAAGACAGAAGGAGTCTCAGGCTCATACTTGCCTCTTCCCCTGCTCCGACTTGCTGCTGCTCATTGGTGGGTACTAAGCTTCCATCTGCAGTCGTCTCGTGTCTAGCTGTGTGGTTTCTGTTTTTGGCACCTTTTGGCTGTTTGGACCTTGTCCATTCTTTTTGGGCTGGCCTTTTCCAGCCCCTACCCTCCGTGCGCGAGCACTTCCTCATACTTTGCACCTGTAAGGAGGATGAGCTTCTGTTGGTGGCAGAAGGGCTCTTACTCTGACGATAGGCTAGCCCAAAAACATGGACAAGTTTCAAATGGGCCTGTCAGCTAAGCAGCAAATGATGTATCTTTTCTCTCTCTCTGACTCTCTCTCTCTCTCTCTCTCTCTCTCTCTCTCTCTCTCTCTCTCTCTCTCTCTCTCTCTCTCTCTCTCTCTCTCTCTCTCTCTCTCTCTCTCTCTCTCTCTCTCTCTCTCTCTCTCTCTCTCTCTCTCTCTCTCTCTCTCTCTCTCTCTCTCTCTCTCTCTCTCTCTCTCTCTCTCTCTCTCTCTCTCACACACACACACACACACACACACACACACACACACACACACACACACACACACACACACACACACACACACACACACACACACACACACACACACACACACACACACACACACACACACACACACACACACACACACACACACACACACACACACACACACACACACACACACACACACACACACACACACACACACACACACACACACACACACACACACACACACACACACACACACACACACACACACACACACACACACACACACACACACACACACACACACACACACACACACACACACACACACACACACACACACACAAACACACACACACACACACACACACACACACACACGCGCACACACACACACACATTCACGGTATTCATATCGCCCTAGTGCAATAACAAAATATTATCCTAGTCGTCAGGAATCTTTTGCCTCCTTAACTTGGACAAGTAAGTTGGCTATACGAGCAACTTCACAACTCCAGCAAAAGGACAACAATGCACAGCCACAGAGCAGAAAGTTTTAAGAACTCTAACGAAGGGACATAGATGCAAGTCAAAGAGGAGCAGCTAGCAAACTGCAGTTCTAGTATGGTTGCCGAATTCATATTCAACCACTACAGTGGTGTACAGTACAGTAGCGCAGCGAGTACCTGGACCTTCTTCCGACAGAGGACAGCAAGTGACCGTGCAGCCGCAGCCGATGCCTGCAGTGCCGCCAGGAATGTCTGAGCAGGGCTTGGGCTTGCAGTCCACATTGGAGAAGGTCTCAGTTGCCAGCAGCCTTTCTCGGCGTAGCCCTTCAAAGAGCTCCTGGGTGTCATTGCACAGTCTCCGACGATGAGGGCGTTTGGCTGGAAGCAACTCGTGTGGCCAGCTACATCTCCGCAGGGACGTCGGGAATCTGCTTGGATAGTAACCAGTGTCAATATGAGCAGAGACACCCTCTTTTAGGTGATTCATAGCCTTGCAGGTCAGTCGAACCGGGGAAGCTCCCTCCATAGGCTCAAGCGTGACGTGACAACTAGTGTGCTGGCCAGCAGCCACGTGGTCGCCACCCTCGCAATTCTTGCACCACCATCTGGGGCGACTCGTAGTGTGACTCAGTGCCTCATGTATGTCACATGTTGCAATACCTGCTCACACTACAATAATGGTCAAGTTCCCCTTCAATAGTGACATCTTCTCCGCTTGACACTGCTGTGACGCTCACCTTACAGAGGCCATGTGAGACAAGAGTGCAACGCTGGAGCAGAGTTGCTGACGTCACAGACTTAGAAGTGTTGCATGCGCACCTGGCTCTGGCGGTGCAGCCACTGTGATGAACAAAGATGCAGTCCTGGCTGTCCAGCGTCAGGCCCGGCGCGACCTCCTTGGCGTAGAATAGCTCCCCACTGTCATCGCTGAGAACGGCGTACTGCATCTCGTGCTTGGCAGCTCGGACGCAAGCAGGAGCCACTGCAGCAACGAGAAGCGCGACAAGCTGCACCCACCGCTTGCTACCGACGCGCTGCCCGACTGTCATCTTTGCGCCAATCGCTAGCAAGCACCAGCTGCGGCAGCTGAGCAGAGAGCAGGAAGAACTTGCGAGCCCGGACCCTAACCTGGCTCGCGAATGCGGCGGGGCGACAGAATGTACTGTGTCGGAGAAGGAGCTCTTCCACACGGATGCGATGGCTGTGAAAGGCCAGCCCAATCACCTGGACAAGGACAGAGGGGCCACTGAGCGGCGGCCGAGCACAAAGGCACGCACGTCTACTGATGGAGGCCCGGTTGCCGCTTGATGCTCGCTGCACAGCGGGGTCCAGGGCCTGTCGAGGGGCTCCAAAGCGCAGATGGGGCTGCTCGCCCTCCCTCTCTCTTAGCCAAAAGGCTTCGCTTGTGTAGCACTTTCCTTTGCACCATGTTTCGCCCAAAGAGTGTACTGACTCAGCTTGGCTTCCATTTCAGTGCATGCGCACCGCGCGGTATCTCTTTTCCCCTCCACCATCCCGCCTGCTACTGCTGCTGCCCAACTCCTCCTCTAGCAGCCCCAGCAGGACAGGTCGACAAGGCCCCAAGTGGCAATTCCGCCCTCTTCCCTCCCCCGTCCCTCCACTCCTGCCACTGCTGCTGCTTCAGTCGTCTAGCAGCCGGCCCTCTCCCCCCCCCCCTTTCCCACCCCCCCCTCCATTGGCACTTCCGGCCCTCTTTCGCCCCCCCTCCATTCCTCCCGCCACTGCTGCTGCCCCACTCCTCTGGCAGTTAATCTGGCCGCACTTGCTCTTTGGCAACTCCAGAAGCTGCTAGATGCAAGCTGCTACGTAATTATATGTGCTTGCCTTGTACTTGGCCATATTGGCCTTCGATTGTTTCAAATACACGAAATGTTTTGTTTTCGCAGCCCCTACCTTCTACACAAGGCCTACACTCCCGCTGGGTTGGCTTGAAGTGGCCACGCTTTCAGTTCATGCGCACCGCGCGCGCCTCTTTCCCTTCTCTCCGCTGGCTGGCAGAGGGTGCCTCCTCGTCTTATACACGACTTTTTCTGCAACCCCGCCCTCACTAGGCCGGAGAGAAGGATCGCTATCGCTTGGGCGCCAGCACACGGGGGTTCATAATGGCAAGCCAATACTCGAGATGCCGTGCCCGTGCGGGTAGTGGCTTGAGGGTTGGTTTCCGCGGCCGCTCAGCCGTAGATGCCGGGCAGCCAGCCGGGCGGCAGAGTCCTGCGGGCTCCGCGGCCACCCTGCTACCCACCAGCCCGGAAAAGCATCCCCCAATGCTGCCTTCTGATGCCGCTCGTTTTTGAATCGGCAGCCGCATCCTTCTATACCGCCACTGCTCCCACTCTCTCTCCCTCCCCTCGCCCTCCTTCCCATCCCACTCCCTGCCTTGCTTGCTCGCTTGCTCGCTCGCTGTCTCTCTATCTGAGTTTCTCTCAGCATCGTCTCGTATCTAGTTGTGTATTTTTTTTTTCGGCACCTATTTTGGCTTTTGGATATTGTCAGTTCTTTTTGTGCTGGCTTTGCCAGCCCTCTTCTCTCTGCGCGAGCAATTTCATATCTCTCTCTCTCTCTCTCTCTCTCTCTCTCTCTCTCTCACCATCTCTCACCCTCTCTTCCGCCCCCTCTCCACCTCTCCCCCTCTCCCCCTCTTTCCTCAGAGCTTGTCCATTCCTTTGGGCTGCCCTTTCCCAGCCACCAGTCAATCTGGCCGCGCTTCTTGCTTGATGTCTTAGTCCTAGTCCTTCGCACTCCGACTCCTT
>WELB01000248.1:33801-65719 GCA_009602725.1 Spirogloea muscicola
GAGAGAGAGAGAGAGAGAGAGAGAGAGAGAGAGAGAGAGAGAGAGAGAGAGAGAGAGAGAGAGAGAGAGAGAGAGAGAGAGAGAGAGAGAGAGAGAGAGAGAGAGAGAGAGAGAGAGAGAGAGAGAGAGAGAGAGAGAGAGAGAGAGAGAGAGAGAGAGAGAGAGAGAGAGAGAGAGAGAGAGAGAGAGAGAGAGAGAGAGAGAGAGAGAGAGAGAGAGAGAGAGAGAGAGAGAGAGAGAGAGAGAGAGAGAGAGAGAGAGAGAGAGAGAGAGAGAGAGAGAGAGAGAGAGAGAGAGAGAGAGAGAGAGAGAGAGAGAGAGAGAGAGAGAGAGAGAGAGAGAGAGAGAGACAGAAGGGGGGGGAGTGGCTCTCCCAGGAAACGCTGGGCCACCGACCACCACTTCTTTCTGCCTCATCCGGCGCCTTCAGACGGCGCCTTGCTCGTAATTTGGCCCCTTCGAGCCTTGTCAATTCTTTTCGGGCTGGCTTCTCACAGCCCTTGCAACCATTGGGAGAAGAACTTCTTCTGCAGACCTTGTCCACTCCCAACAATGAGGGTGAGGAAGGAAGAAAAAAGCTTCCAGGAGAGGAAGGTGGCTGAAGAAAAGAATGTGGATTGGGGGGGGAAGATTAGAGAGGGGAACGCTTCCGGGAGAGGGCGGTGACTGTGAGCGGCCAGCCTAGAAAAAAGAATGAACAAAGTTCGAAGGGAAAGTGGTAAAGCAAACAGGGAATCAAATAGCTATGAAACACTCAGTAACTCCAAGGAAGATGAGTGTGTATTAAAGAAGAGGGAAAGAAGTCGCTCTCTCAATGAGTTTGATTGAAGAGATGGAGGGCCTGTGTGGCCAAAGGGCAAGCACATTGACAAATATACGTCATTTGACAAATTTACGTCGCCCAATGGGGAGGGGGGGGGGGCTCTGACAAAGCGAGGGCTTCTGCTGACAGCCGCACGTCCCCGCCGCCAGCTGCCAAACCAATTGCGAGAGCTACACGCCCAGCAGCGCAACTGCGCCGTGCCGACAGAGGTGGGGCCCGCCAAGCGGCCAGAAGCGGCCAGGCCCTGGCACCAGTTCAGGCGTGCCGGACCAGCCGCTAATTGGTTTAGGTTGAGCCCATGATTTGTGGGCCACCGTCCAGACTTTGCGTGGGGCGGGGGCCTTGACCCCTGCAAGTGGGCCAGAGATGTGGCGCTGCGCGGCTCGGCCCGGAGCTCGCGGCAGCCCAACGGCCGCCAGGTGTCAGGTCTTGCTTGGCTCCGACGAGGGGAATGGTGAAGGCGAAGGCGCGCGGTGCGCATGGGGTGGCCAAATTCAATTAATACGGTAGATAACACAAAGTGCTTTTCTGGCCTCTAGAAGGACTATTGCAATAGAGGGCGATGGCTGTAAGTGGCCAGCCCAGAGAGAGGGAAGGACAAGGTTTTTGGACGTTTCAAGAACAAACAAAAAAGGATTGAGTTCAAGATTAGTAATGATTGTTGAGAATCAACGTTTAAGGTATTCAGTATGATAACACAATAAGTCGAAGAGGGACGAATAAGGTTTGAATTTTGTCAATCTTTTTCGAGCTGGCTTTTCACAGCCCTTCCCCCCATTGGGAGTGCCACCTCTTCTTGAAGGGGCCAGAAAAGAGTTAAGAGCACACTGCAACTCAAAGAGTACATTGTTCAGGCAAAGCTAGTGCAAAGAGTGGGCTACATGAAACGAAGCCCAAACCGAGAAGGAGCCATCTTCCAGGGGGTCTGAGGGCCAGCCCAAAAGGGAAGGGCTCGCCCATGGAAAAAGAGGGGCTAGCAAAGCCAGCCCAGAAAAGAATGGACATTGTCCGCAGGCCTCAAAAGGCCACAAAAGACAAATCTACACACCAAGACACGAAATGATGCAGATGGATGCTCGGTAACCACGAGTGAGCAACAGCAATTCAGAATAACTCGAAGCAGGAAAAGCGGCACTCTGCCGAGACTCTGAGGCAGCAGCCATAGCGCGGCCAGCGCGCGTATGGACCGCATGAGCCTGAGAGCGCTGGAGCGAGACCGCCAATCTCATTCGAAAAACCTAAGCGAAGGAGCCGGCATCAGTGAAGCCTGGCGAACCCGGCCGACGCTCAATGGACCGCCGGGCAAGCCGCTGGAGGAGATCCAGCCAGCCACTGCCGAAGGCCCCGTGAACGTCAATGGCCAGGGCCGCGAAGAAGTGGCTCTCCCAAAGGGGGCAAGGGCTGTGAGAAGCCAGCCCGAAAAGAATTGACAAGGTTCGAAGGGGCCAAACTACGAGCTAAGCAGCGACTGCGGGGCCGCGAAGGCATCGCCTGGAGGGTCAGCGTACTTGCGCTCCGAGCCGCCAACGCGACCGCGTGCCCGGCGAGCGTCGCCGACTTCGCGGGGTTGGCGGAGTAAATGGCCCAAATGGACGCTTCCAGGAGAGGACGGTGGCTGTGAGGGGCTAGCCCAGAAAAGAAGGACAGCGCTTCCAAATAGACTGGTGGCTGTGAGAGGCCAGCCCAAAGGAATGGACAGGGTCTGAAGGAACCGGATGGCGCAGAAAGTCAGGTACAAAAGAAAAGGGAAAAAAAGAATAACAATGTTTGAAACTAGCTGGCAGTGAGTGCTACCCCGCCCTCTCGAGGGCGGAAGGAGACTTTCTCGCTTGAGCGCCGGCACACGGGGGGTAAGTACGCGCTTTTCTCGCTAGTAGTGGCAATGGAAATGCCGTGCCCGTGCGGGTAGCCGCATGGTGGCCGTTTTCTGCGGCCGCCCAGCCGTAATTGCCGGGCGGCCGGTCGGGCGGGGCCAGAGAAAGCTCCAAAGCACACAGTGAACCAAGTAGCCATGAAACATTCAGTGAGCTCTGTTGACCAGCCGCAGGTCGGAGAAGCTAGTCTCTGGGTAGCGGGAGAGCGTCGGTAATGAAGGGAGGTTTCGAGATGGGAAGGGTGGTTTCCTCACCCACCCTCAAACCCTCGGACCAATTGCTATGTTAGCGTTGCAACCTTTTCCAATGCCTTCCCCTCTTCACAGCCTGGGCTTGGCAATCTGCTCGCTCTCGTTGCAGACCACTTGTGAGGACAAGCAACACCGAGCCAACCCACCCTCAAACCCTCGGACCTTGCCCTTGCAATTGTTATGTTGGCGTTGCAACCTTTTCCAATGCCTTCCCCTCTTCTCTGGCTCAGCCAACAGCCTGGGCTTGGCAATCTGCTCGCTCTCGTTGCAGACCACTTGTGAGGACAAGCAACACCGAGCCAAGCGCCAAGTGATGAAATGTGGCAAGCACGAGACACGACCACGCAGGTGTGCGGCATAGTCAAATGCTTAAAGATAAAGGAAGGGGGCCGAATGGCACAAACCAATGAAGTCCGAAGGGGTTGAAGGGTCGGGGAAAGCTTGACCGGCACTTGAACACCCTCGTCAAAGGCCCTTCCGGCTCCTCAACTTGTTCATTCTGTCGTGGCTGGCCATTTCACAGCCACCAATCCCCTAGTGGACAGCGTTGCTTCTTCCTGGGCTCCAGGTCCCACTTTTTTTCCGCCAGCCAAGCTGGCCATCCGCTTAGGCACGAGATGTCGGATCTAATCAATGCCAAAGTGCAGTTCTTTCCCATTTGTCAATGTATACCACATAACGCTTGCGTTATGAGGTCAATCATAAGTTGGCACCAAAGGCCCGAATTGGCTGCTCATGATGCCAAACATGCGTGGTTCTCCTACAGCATCTGAAGTGACTGTTGCCATTGGTGCACTAGCAATGACAGATTGTGATGGCTGTAGCTCTTCTTTTCCATGTGTCATTTGAACCACAGAGAGCCAGCATACCTGTCCGGGGTTGGCAGCCAAGTCCGGCTGCTGCGGAAGCGACGAGCGTCCCTGCCAGCCTGAGTTTCCCGCCGCGACGGGCGCGCCGAGCCGCACGCGCGGCTGACATGCCCCGCGGCGGGCAGTGGGTGCGCCACCAGGGCTGGTGAATCACAGCCATCGCCCTGTACTGGAAGAATTTTCTATCCCGCATCGCCGTCTCTGCAGAAGTGCGCCATACCAAACCTTGCCTGGGAGGCACGGCCGTGGGCACAAATCGGACCACCTGCTAGCGAGCCTAGTAACGAGAAGACTCCGTCGACTATAATGTAAACCCGCTCATCACCAAGACATTTCATTTATTGCGATACAGTTTGCACTTGGTTTGCTATGCTCACACTATCCTCTATAAGTACGTCAGCGATAAGAGGAATGATACATGTCTCACCTACTGTAAGTCTGCATTGAGTCAATGATTGGAACGATTCCCCTCATCTATCAATCACAAAGGCATACAGCACGTCCTGATGAGCTCGAAAGGAAGACAACTGGCAATTCTCTTGGGCGCAAACAGAAGCAAGGCAAGTTGGAAAAGCATGAAACTAACGAGTAGAAATGATTAGCAAAGGTGTCCACAACACTGGGAGTTCCCTTGCAGCATTTTCCTTCTAATCCCCTTGAGTCAAGCCTAGACTTGCATAAAAGCTACGTGTTCGCTTCTGGATAGGCGTCACTGACACGGGCTTTCTTATGAAATTTTATTTCGCCTTGCTCAAGTATCTGGCATTGTAGAATTTGAGATGGACTGAAAGTCCTTGCTACATTGGAGGAGCTGAACGCCTTGCTGGCGCCCATTTTGTGAACTCACTTGCTGACCTGGCAATCTCGTGCCTGCCTGGCGAAATAATTGATTTCTTCTGTCTGACATGATATTAAGTATAATTCATCCAGCTTCTCGGACAATAGTCAGTGCTGATTCAATTCATATCCAAAAGATATTAATGTTGAGAGGTAAGCTCATCCAAAGGGGGCGAGGGCTGTGTCATATCGTGGCGGATAGTGTGTAGTAGGCTAAAAGAGATATTGACAGGAGATGAGACAGGGTTGGAAGATAAGAATCAGAATTTGAAAATGAATATCATGGTCAACTGGCATGAAATGAAGAAGATAGCAACTTTCATTTCTCTGCTACCCACGTTGCTGTTGCAGCAGCTGCTGTTCTTTCATTGATCCCGATGTGGAGCCTGCACTACGCTACAACGGTGACACGCGCTGTAAATAGTATTCTCAATGATTGAGTGCACAGGTCTTTGGTACATATCGGGAATGTAGCCAAGCATAGCGAGCAATGTCAGCAATGTCAGCAATGTGAGTTTGTTGAGTCCACAGTTGAAGCCCAAATTCAAAGCATCCTTGAAATGTAGAATTCTACTTTTACACATACATGTGGCTGTGCTGCCACCGAAACAGCAACAAAGCCGAGAGCATAGCAAGCTCTGCATGAGCTACTCTACTTGCACTGAGGCAGTCGTGTTTTCACTGAAGTGGGTCAGATATTTCAAGATTCAGCTACATCCACTTCCAGCTCTGCCTAGAAGGTGGCTGGTTCTAGCAATTCAACAACGAAGGGTAGGCTGTAATGCTCACAGGCTGTAGAGTGGATTGCATCGAAATGTTCAATACAAGATCTCTTTGGGGGGCTTGCAAACTGTGCTGTCAACCACAGGCTTGTAAGACATGTAAGCACTGGTGGTAGTTTCGGGGTGCCGGTGCTTGCTCAGTGAATTACAAGGGGTGGTTATGGCCATGGGTTAAGTGCAAGCACAAGTCAAAAGATCACGTTCTATCTTGAGACTGCAACTTTGCCCTGTTGGACAATGGCCACTGCTGCACGTAAACGTTGTAACACCACCTTCTGTTGTAGCGTGGAGAGAATTGAGATCACAAGCAGGTGATGGTGGCGGCGGCGGGGGTGGTTGAGGAGGAGGGGGAGAACCACAATTGTCCTCTGCAAATACCCCAAGAAACAAGTCTGAGAAAGACCACATCAAATAGGAGTGCGATGCAGCAAGCCGCAGCTGGATTTAGAATGGCGACTAAGTGTCACCAAGATCTGCCCCGCTTCGTGACTGGATGTGACATAATGTCAAGCCAAAGTCCTCGGAAGTAAACGGCATGGATTGCCTGTCCCCTCTCCCTCCTTACTGGGATTGCCTTGGTTTTAAACTCCGAGGCTGATAGATCTGTACGCCATGAACTAATTGGGAGCAAGTTACTGTGTCTGACTAACATTCTAAGCAAGGGTAATACCTGTTTTAACGCACTGGCAGTTAGTTGCACCATTAGAGCCTGTATCTTGGCACGCACATCCACCTGCCACAGGTAGCAGTCACATGTTTAAAACCTTCAATGCTGCGATGTATAGCACAAGACGAAGGGAAAGCCCTAGCATCGATCTACATGGATTATGCAATTAGAAATTTGCACGTGTACACAACACGGCAAGATGAATAAAGCACATGCTACATCATTCCAGATCGCACCGAGATGTTCCTTACATGAAGGGGAGCAGCCTCCAATGCAGCCACAACTGCCTGCAGTCCCGCCAGTACCACCATTGCATTGCTTTTGGCAGCCGTCATTTGAGCAAGTCTCTGTCAGCCGTCTCTGGCGCTGCAGTTTCTCGTAACGCTCTTGAGTGTCATTGCAAAGCCTCACACGATCAGGCCGAAGGGGAGGGACTCTCTCATGAGGCCAGGTACACTTGCGCAGTGCTGTTGGAAACTGCCTGGGGTAGTATCCGGTGTCCACCAGCTTTGAGACCCCCATTGTCAAATGATTAACCGTTTGACAAGTCAGACGGACCAGGGAGGCTCCTTCCAAGGGCTCAAACTTGATATGGCAGCTGGTAAAAGGGTCAGCCGCAACATGGTCCCCTGCTTCGCACGTCAAGCAGCGCCACCTGCCAAGTACGAGGACAGGCATTATACAGGAAGGTACAAGCGTGTTTGATGCTCATCAGGCACCCGCCTTTGTTGTCCCTGGAAATGTCCAGCGCTTTCTCTCCTATGCTGAACGTCGTCGTCAACTGGAAGCATTCAACCAATGTGCCAGTCGCCAGCTCGATTACAACACATGACAGTGTTGGCAAGGTCTGGCCTGTCTAACCCACTCACCTCGCTTTTGAAGTGCAGCCTGTGTGGTGAACCAGGATGCAGTCCTCGCTGTCCATCGTCATCCCAACTGGCAGCTCTTTGGCTTGGAAAATTTCGCCACTTCCATCGCTGAGGATTGCATACTCAAGCTCCTCCTTGGCAGCCTCGCAATGGCTGCAGCTGAATGGCGCAAAAGCGGCAAGCAGCACAAGGTACTGGAAGCGCAGCCGCTGAGCTCCGGGAAGCATCCTGGAGGAAGGCGCAGGCAGCCGAAGTGGAGACAACAGCCAGGCGCGTCAGTGCCGAGGGCCGAGCACCGCGGGAGACTGATTGATTGAGAGCTGGAGAGAGTGAGAGGCGAGCTTAGCGAGGAAGAAAGAAAGGTAGAAGGGTAGTGAGAGAGCGGGAGGGGGGAAGAGAGAGAGAGCGAGGTGTCGGCTGAGAGGTCGAGGAGGGGGTTGGTGGAAAAAAGACTCTTCCAGTAGAGGGCGATGGCTGTGAGTGGCCGAGAAACAAGATAGATGAATTTCGAAGGGGCCAGGTGGGGAGCGTTGCCACGCCCACAGCGCGGCTCTCGCCGCGCGGTGGCCGCGCAGTGAAGGCCGAGAGATGTCCAATCGTCATTGGGGCTGGCCTTCCACACTCATTCAATTTCTGGGCTGGCCAATCACAGCCATCTTATTGAAGAGTCTGTCGCTTCCACCGAGGAAGGCGCTTTCCGGCCCGTTCGGACCTTTGTCAACCATATCCGGAGCTTTTGAGACAGATTGAGAGCAGTGGCTGTGAGAAGAAGTGGCTCTCCCAATGGGGGCAAGGGCTGTGAGAAGCCAGCCCGAAAAGAATTGACAAGGTTCGAAGGGGCCAAACTACGAGCTAAGCAGCGACTGTGAGAGGCCAACACAAAGAATGGACAAAGGTCTGAAAGGGCCGGATGGCGCAAGAGTTTCTGCTTTCGAAGAGAGCTCTCACAGCTCTTGCCTTTCGTTGAAAGTGCTCTCTTTCCGGGCTGGGTTCTTACAACCCTCGGCCCCATGGGATGAGCTTACATTTTGACTTCTTCCACAGGGCAATGGCTGTGACAGGCTCCTAAGCCCTAGTCCTAAGCCCAGCAGGACTAGACAAGGTACGAAGGGGCAGAAAAGCGCAAACCACGCAGATACGCCATGCACAATCATCGGCCCCCTTCTGGAAGAAAGTCCGAAGGGGACGATGGCTGTGAATGAAGCTTGCTCATCCAAAGGGGGCGAGGGCTGTGAAAAGCCAGCCCAAAAAAGCAGGAACAAGGTCTGAAGGGGCCGGAAAAGCGGTAAAGCACACACTTCCGCAAGCAACTCCTTTCGATAGGTGCTAGCTATTCAGATTTGCATCTACTGACGAGAGGTTACTGAGAGTTCGCATACTGCTGTCTCAGTCCTTAGCAGTCCTTAAGACCTTGTCCATTCCTCTGGGCTGGCCTCTCCCAGCCACCACTTAATCTGGCCGCGCTTGCTTCTTTCGATAGGTGCTTCGAGTAACACCTAGTCAGCAGCCGCAAGGCAGAGTAGCTTGCAGCCGATCACCCTTGAAAAAGTTTTCCCGTAGTGCTAGTTTCTAGTTCTTCCTTTTGAGATTCTTTGTCCTAGAAAGCCACGTTTATGGAGTCCTCCGGTGTGCGCCACCCATCGTTACTCGGGCGGCAGTGCCGCCGACGGCGCCACCGCCGACGGCGGGGGCGCCGCCCCACCCTACAAACTGCTGCCGTGGCGGCTCCGTAGGTCGGCGCCCGGGCCCTTGCAAGACCTTCACCAAGCATTCTTTGGCCTTTTGACAAGGCCAAAGGTTCATTGGCCGCTATCCGAAGACTAGTTTCTCTGACCTGCAGCTGCTCAACAGGGATCTTGAGAACTCAGTGGGCAATTGAGTTTGTGTCTTTCAACGCTTTTCTGGCCCCTTCGTCACTTCGTTCATCCTTTTCCTGGGCTGGCCAATCACAGCCATCGCCCTCTACGGCGAAGAATCTGTCCCCGAAGCAGGTCCGCAGCACTCGGCGAAACTGGCGGGCAGGCGCCGCCTGAGCGCGGGCCCCATACGCGCCGGGCCATCTCGCCCGGCCTGTCGGTGAGTCTGCCGTAGCGCCGACCCGGCTGGTGGAGAAAGAAAGGGAAGGCGCGCGGTGCGCATGAGATTAAAGGGAGGCCAAATCAAGCCAACACATTGCAAAAACTAGTGCAAAAAGTAAGGCTACATGAAAAGCCCTATGCTAAGATGGCTAAGGATATTAGTCTCCACAAATGACTGAACGAGGTCCAAAGGAGACCACGTTTGTGGAGCCGCTTGCCTCTGCACTTGGCCACTCAGGTCCTCTACTACTTGTAACACGCTTTTTCCCTCCTTATTCTCTCCTCTCCCTCCCTCCTTTCCCTCCTTAGGCTGTGTCATGCGCACGCATCTTTGCAACTCCATAGCAGTGTACCTTCTAGACTGTAATTGTTTGGCGCCTTTGAACAAGGACTGAAGGGCCGATCCTATCTGGGCTGTCCACTCACAGCCCCGGCCTGCTCTCTCCCTCTCTTTGGAAGAGCTCACTTCTTGAGAGGTGTTCTTCGGCGACCCTGACAGGAGCCGCAGGTGCGCAGCACTCGGCGAAATGGCGGGGCGGCGCTGACTGGGCGCCGGCCTCATCATGCGCGCCGGGCCGAGCCGCCCGGCTTGTTGACGAGCCTGCCGGAGCACCGACCGTCGGTGCGCCCGCCCGACTTGTGGAGAAGAGGAAAGGAGAATTTGTCGCTGATATTAGAAGAGCGGCTGTAAAAGCCAGCAAGGTGCATGCAGAGGGTGTTCACGACTATGTTAACGAGGCCAAATCAGACAGGGCGCCTAATCAGACAGGGCGCTACCAGCAAGGCTTTGTAAGGCTCGAACTGGCCTTCCTTTCAAGTCACCGCGCCTTTTTTCTTTGTAACCCCCGTGTCACCAATAAGGAAGTGTCAGATGAGTTGAGGGGCGAGGAAGGAATATGAAGGAGGCGGGCTCGGCCACTGAAGCCCGAGAGACGTGCCGGTCACGCCCCGCCCCACCTGTTCTGATGAGGCGGTGGCTTCCGCCCAAGCCCCCTCCCCACCACCTGCCTGCCCCCTCCTCATCGATCAGCGACCTCGCCCTTTTGGCCGGTATGCGAGCATCAGTTAGCGACCTCTATGTGCTGACTCGTGGTTACTGAGCCGGGCAGCTTAGCAGCAGGTGATGTACATCAGTCGATCTGCTTGCCTTCGTACTTGGCCACTCCGACCCTCCATTACTCAACACTCTCCTCTCCTTGTCTGGCGGATCTTACTTCTTAAGGGCTATTGAAAACCATACGTACCACCAGCCACTTGCGTAGCTGTGTCATGCGTAAGATGCGCGATGCGTGATGCGTGATGCGTAGCTGTGTGCTTAGGAGTTTCCTGGCCCGTTTGGACCTTGGGGGTGGCCTGTTCACAGCAGTCGCCCCCGTTTGGGAGGCTTCTCTTTGCTCTGCTTGACCTCTCTTGCAGAGCCATTGTTCAACGAGCGAGTCGGCTTAGCATCAGGCGGTACATAGAGAAGCAGCTGTGATGAAGGGGCCGAGGGCCGCAGAACGCCAGCCCACAAAGACTGAACAAGGTCCAGAGGAGATCACGTCTGTGGAGCCGCTTGCCTCTGTACTTGGCCACTCAGGCCCTCCATCACTCCAAATACCTGGCTGGCTTTTACAGCCCCTCTTATAAGATCAGCAGTCGCACTCTATTACTCGAAACACGCTTTTACCTCCTCACCAACCCCCCTCACCCCCGCCTCTGCTCCCCCTCCCCCCTGTCGTGCTATATCCTGTCGACTGCCTATTTGTGTCGATCTGACTAGGACAGCTGACTTGGCTTACCACGTGGCCTCCTAGGCTGACTCATCCACTTTTGTTTGTGATATATCGTTATTTCCCTGAATACTTAAGGAATGATTGCTTCTCATAACAATGTCAGCTTCTAAAAGAGTCAAGAATGCAAATCCCATATAAGAGAGTCAAGAAAAGAGCACACATTATGATAAGAGTTCCAGTTGTCGCAATTCTGAGAGAAATCCAAAGTCCCTATTTGACGAGTTCCATTACTCATATGGTATGATAATGCAAGTAAAAGTACTGTGCATAGACTTGTAAAAGCCAAGGAGTGGAGGGCGATGGCTGTGATTGGCCAGCCCAGCAAACGAATGAACAATTTTCGAAGGGGCCGGAAAAGCGCTAAGGTACACAGCCATTGGCTATGAAAGACTCTGCCAGTAGAGGGCGATGGCTGTGACTAGAGAAGAAACTGCCTTACATTGGAAGTGCTTTTCCATTCGAAAAGCAGCCGCTCTTCTTGGTGGGCCAGAGCCAGGAAGGCCTGGCTGCGCAACGGCCGCGGGCGCGCCCGGCCAGCGGTAACAGGACTCGGAGTACGCTGTGCAGCACGCACTGGGACTCCCGAGTGCTTCCGGAGCTCGAGCTATCGACTTCTGATCCATACACGAGCGTCCACTACTGCAGCATTGACCGCTGCGAAGCTCAGATTGGCTTAGCTTGGCTCTCCATCTCTCAGCATCGCCGTCCTTTGACGGCAACCGGCGCGTCTGGCTGGTGTGGACGCGCCAAAGGCGACCCTTTGCCTTCGACAGACTCCACCAGACAGGCTCTTCTCTCCGGACTCCACAGCCGACGAAGACCTCCTCGTCTTCGTGGTACGGCGGCCTCTCGCGGCGCAGCGGTGGCAGTGCCGGCTGCCTCTCCCGCTGCAAAGCAAAATTGGGCAGCCGCCATTGATTGTGGGCGATCGCCTACACCCCTTAAGCCTAGACCCTACACACGACGGCTATGCGGCTGCCGAAGCTGTGGCGCTGCTACCAGGCGGCCGCACTCGCGGTCCTCGCAGCCACGCCGCTCCTGCTCCTCCTCCCTGGCCTCCAGCCCCTGCCCAAGCTCGCCTCCCTCCTCTCTTTGCTCCCTATACGCCTCTTCGCCAGCCCAGTGTGGCACCAGGGCGCTCCATGGCAGCCGGCCGTCGGGGCCTGGCTCGCCTCTGCCGCAGCTCAGCCGCCAGCTTCCGCTGCCGCTGTCTACGAGGTGCCAGGCTTATGCTCCCTCTTCTCGCAGTCGCCGCGGTCTGCATTGCATCAGCCGTCTTCTGAATCAGATGGCCTGAGCCGCTTTTGCGCCGCCGCTTCGCAGCGGATCTTCAGCAAGGCCTGCCTGGGCAGTGGCGACTGCGGCGGGGTGGGCGTTTGCAACCGCGAGCTGGGCGCCTGCCGCTGCCCACTCGGCTACAAAGGTCTGCAATGCACGCTCGCCTGCTGAATGCTCATTAGGATTGAAAAACTGATTTGGAGGCCAATCTGCTCATACTGAACCGGAACTCAAGACCACTCTACTCATCAATTTCACTCAGATACTGACATTAAGTCCTGCTTGCCCCTCTTACCTGGAGATGATGGCAGGGGTTGCCTGTGAGGAGAAGGATGAGTACCCCTGCAACTTGCCAGCCACCGCGGTCGGCCCGGTCGGCCGGGTCGGCCCGGTCGGCCCATGGATCGTCTCCATGTGCCCTACTCACTGTGATACGGAGACCGCCCACTGCGTCTGCGGGCTAGGCTCCAACTTCCCAGACCGGCCCGTGAACAACCGCTGCGGCTTCGACGAGACATAGGTATCCATAAATGCACGTTAACGCCATCAAGTGCCGTTAATTTCCAAAACATAATGTCAAGGGCTTCCAAGGATGGCCCTCCTCCACCTCCTCCTCCTCCTCCTCCTCCTCCTCCTCNCACCCCTTTCCCCACCCCCCTCTCCATCCTTTAGCCCAGGGGAACGCATAGTTGATGCATCCGAGCTGCAGAGGCCAGCTTGACCTCTCACCTATTTGCAATGCACTCCGGCTGTTGGAACGCATAGTTGATGCATCCGAGCTGCAGAGGCCAGCTTGACCTCTCACCTATTTGCAATGCACTCCAGCTGTTCTCAGCAACCTCAAAACATCACGTCAGTGCATGTGCCAAGCCCAAAATTTGTATATTTTTCATTATTATCTAGCTAGATCTGATCTGTGCTGGAAATTCTACAACAATGGGGACTGCAGGCAGCAGCTTTGGCACAAATTCCCGGGCCGCGAGCTCCTGTATGGCAATGGAAGCGCCGAGACGCCCGGCTGGTGCAATGTGGACCCAGCCATGGCCGCCCAGGGCCGCCAGGTCGTCCTGCAGCAGTGCGGCTGCAGCTCCCGCGACTGTCTGCTTGGCGAATTCTGTGAGGTCATGGCCCTCTATAACCTGAACTCGACACCCTCAGCCACTAACCAGGCGCTTAGCTAATACGTTAAACACTGGAAGCACTGCAACTCAGTGGCTGTCTGTCAATCCTCTGTGATTGTCTCTTGCCTGCCGCTCCCCACACCTTGCTGCCTCCAAAGTCTGGACCGGAAGCAGCATGTGCCTGCACGGACTCTAAGCCCCTACTTCCATAATCTAAACCCCTCAGAGTTAAGCCCTTTAGCCTGACTCCTTAGCAAGAGCATACACACCGACACACATGCTTAATCACACATCTCAGACATGCACACTGCATTTGAATTTAGGAGACATGCCACTGAAGATTAGAGAAGGTGATGCAGAGCAAGAGAAGGAGAGGGAGAAAAGTTGTTGAAGGGCAAGCTGGCCAAGGAGAAAGGTGTGAGGGTGGGGGAAAGGTTGTACGTCCTGTATATGTGGCCAAATCTGATTGAGGACTAGGGGTTCCATGGAGCAGGTACCAGTCCAGGAATTCTGTTTCAACCAGTGCTCAGGACACGGCGTTTGCAACAATGGCTTCTGCAAGGTCAGCACCGTCGACTGCAACTCACCCAGAATCTGAGTTTCATATCTTGGTATCCAAACACAGAACCCCAGTCAATCAGAGCTTTCCAGAACGATGTCCAGGAAGCTCAGAGGCGTTAGCGGCACGTTGTTCTTGCTGGCGTTGAGAGCAATTCGTTAATCAGACTTTGAGCCTATCCCCCGGTATGCCGCAAAAGAGTGAAGAGGGTGAAGCGGCTGTTGATGATGGAAGTCTCTTGTGAAGGCCACCCTAGTCCATAAAATCAGGATACACGGGAGGCAACTCTTTGCAGCCTCAATTGGCTATACCAGATGGCTCACAGGCCAGTGTTTAGCAGCATGGCAGTTGGAGGTCTGGTCTGCATCTTATGGTTCATACTGATTGTCCAGGAATCAGACTGGGGCCAATCGGAGAGGCTCTAGTAAGTTGAGAGGGAGCAGGAGCGCTGCGCTTGTTTCTGATTGCTTCACCAGCTGCCATGTCAAATTCGAGCCCGTGGAAGGAGCATCCTTAGTTCGTTTGACATGTCAGGCTCTTAACCACATAACAGAGGGAGTCTCCAAGCTTGTGGTTACTGGCTACTACCCCAAGCTCTTTCCAACAGCGCTACGCAAGTGCACCTGGCCTCATGAGCGCGTCCCTCCACTCCGGGCTCATTGCACACTCTGTAATGATACCCAGGAGCGTTATGAAGGGCTTCAACGCGACAGGCGACTGGCAGGTGACGACTCCATGTGCTCAAATAACGGCTGCACAAACAAGCCGTGCAGAGGTGCTCCTGGCGGAACCGCAGGCAGTTGTGGCTGCGAAGGCGACCGCACCCCTTCGTGTAAGATCTCCTTCACCCATTTGTGTCTACCAGATTCGGAATAGTCATACATGCATTTTTAGGTGTTGTGTTGATTCCAAAGCATGAGGCCAGCCATGGATACGGCTGCAGAGAACACAAGTACTGCAATCATCCACACAGGAGTACTTATTCACGTCTACACTGGAAGTACAATAAGTAGCACAATTTATGTTGTCAATATTTGCACATCAACTTCATAACCTGCGATGTGAATATGGGATGAAGAGTATAGCTCCTGCTTGTTGTTGCCACTTTCTGGCAGGCGGGTGCGCATGCCAAGACGTAGGGACCAATGGCAACACCAATTGCCAGTGTGTATCAACAGCTTCCGGCAATGGTAAGGAGGCCACAGATGCATGTTCCTCGTAAGAGAGCAAGACAGTCTATGTCACATAAAGCTCACGGAAACAACACGAGTGTATGGCTGGACGCTGTCACACTTGCAAGCTCCTCTCCTGATGCTAGCTGCACAGGACCTGACAGCCATGCAGGTGTTAGCTCCAGTAACCTGCCTATTCGTATCCTGTAGATCTGCTATGCTCTGCCATGAAGCAACTTCTGTGTTCCTTCGTACCAAAACCTCATAAGTTCGCATTGTTCTGGCAGCTTGTAATCCGCCACCGGCGTCGCCACCTCCAGTCTGTGCGAACCATGGATGTGACTGTAACGCAGTGACGGGAGGCTACCTCTGCACATGTCACACAGACGGATGTCGTGGGTGCTCTGCCGAAGACTATGGAACAGATAAAGGAGATCAAGTGGGATGTAGAGGCGTTGATTGTGGTCATTGTTTGTAAAGTGGTCGACTTGCGACTGTATGGAGATTGCGGAGCTTGATATGTTAGATCAGTGAGACTAGAAGGTACACAGATCTGAAGTTCTCAACTTGCCTTTCCTTAGTGGACGACATGCACTAGTAGATCGCAGAGCTTGACGTCTCAAATGAATGGGGCTAGAAGATTGACTACGATGAACTTAGAAATTGCGGCTGCTTAAACTTAGGGCGGCTGTGAAGATCAGCCTGCTCATTACAAAAAGACAGGGAGTGCAATTTAGGGATGCGGAGCCGTCAGGCTGGGCAACAGGGCCCTCTTAGTACTCCCGTTGGGGGGCTGCGTTGCCTGAGAGCCTATACAAATATTATATGACAAGATTCTATGTGGAAGTATTCATCAATAACAGCTTCGGATATTTGTTTCTGAAATCTGCGCTACATAGTTTACTTTTATATCCGTGTGATTGCCTAAACAGGCATAATGAGCAAGATTCAAATGCAATATGCTGCATCTACAGGCAAACCATTCTATCAAGTGCAGTTGTCAGGCGCCTAAGGGATTTGTAAGAAGCACACAATGTCTAGCACCAGACTAGCAAAGAAGTCCACACATGCAAGAAAAGGAGGACCATAATTAGTGATATCTCCTTGCTATCGTCCCTGGAACAAATTGAGCGACAATGAAGAAGACGAAGGAGATGGAAGAAGTTTGCAAGAAAGGGGGATTTGAGGTTGATGCATTGCTCACAGGAACGGGGGGTAGGGAGTAGAAAGCCAATATACGAAGGTTAAATACGGTATGGGTAACAAATGTTCAACAATAGACGGCAAAAGTGGGAGTGGAAGTGTCTCAAATATAGTGCAACGCGTAAGAGCGGAGGAGGATAGTGGAAGTACGGACCAGAAGGAGAGAGGGAGATTGTGGGGAAAGGGTAACAAGTCGGGAGAGAGCAGCATGGAGTACAGAGTGAGTGCATCTGAGAAGCTTTAACATATGATATATATATAGTAACATTACTGGAGCTTTAGAGCGACAGAAGCTAGGAGGCAAACCCAGATGTGGTCTCTGCCCTGACTGCGGTTCCAGTATGAGTAATTGCTCTGAATGTGCCTATATGCTTCCCAGTAGATCTCTGCAGCCAGCCATGGCCTGTACCTATGCTGCACATTGACGACCAGAGTATCTCGCTGCTATCACATTGTATTTATAACACTGGTTGAGCTGCACATGATTACATAAGAAGTTAATACGCTGTTAAGCAAACAGATGGAGCTATGCATGAAGGTCTGATCGCAGACCTGCATATCAAAGCGGGGGGAGTCGTCGGCCCGCCCTTGAGCACAGCCTCCCATCACAGGGACGTAGAAGTAGTCCGCCTCCTCTGCATGCAAGGTGCGGTGCTCGCTGGCGAGCAAGCCCTCCGTCACCAGCACCTATGAACAGTTAACTCAAGCATATTTGTGAGCATCCTACTTAATGAGATTCCCAGAGCCTGATGTTGATGCACTCGAGACGGACCCAAAGTATGGCTCCAGGTGCGCAAGCCTTGATTGGGGCCAGCGCCGCGCACTTGGGCTAAGTAATGCCTGCCTTGCTCAGGCTGAGGGCCTTGACTAAGTGTAGTACCTCAAGGCCATAGCGGCCGTTGATGTACCAGGTTTCGTTGGACCAGCCATACTCCCGGAGGACGCATGCGCGCCTTTGCATCCGGCCCTGAGAGGGTGCACAGACCCAGCTGGCAGCGTCAAGTGGGTGGCAAGTGGACTCTGCATGCACAACCGCGTGTGTATGAACATATAACATTACCATAACCCCAAAACGCCCAAGTAATGCAGCCGGTAATGGCCTATGGCCAGCTGTTGAACCAACAGCGACCAACTGCTAAGTCAAAAGTCAATTGAAGCGCTGGCACAGGTGGACTATGGCGACACCGACACATCCTCCACTTAGCCAGCAAGCCTGTTGACCTGCTTATTGAGTGCGGGGGTTCACCTGGAAGATGTGAAAGCTCTGAGGTCTAGGGAGATCGTACATGTAGATAAGGGGCCGTGGTCTGACCACCGTGCGTCTCTGAAAGAAGTTAAGAAGCACAGGGCTGGAGTTGAGCATCTTTGATTTGTAGAGCAAAATAAGGTGAAGGTAAGCCAGTGGTGGACCATAGGCCGCAATATCAGTGTCCGCCCCATTTATTAACCAAGAAAATTTGTGACGGATAACTGTGAACACTACAACCTTTATAGACTGTGACAATTTCAGCCGTTCAGGTCCTGGCAGTTTGGGCTCCAGGAGCAGGGGCTTGCGATCATGCCTACGGGCTCAGGGTTCAGCACGTTCATGAGATGCACCTGCAGCTCGCCATCATCATTGGTAATATTTGGTGGTGTCCCCAACGGGGATGTCCCATTATCTAACTCCAGTTCAGGAGCAATGCTGCAATCGAGCCAGTACCACCCACCTTCGCACTGCGCTCTGCAATGTATAGAGAAGCTCAGATTAGATCACCAAATAGCAGTGACGCTCAAATCAGGCGTAAGCTACTCAAAGTTGGCTGTCTTCAGTGTGGGTGGCTCACCTCAAGAGTATTCCTTGTATTCACTTAAGGAAATACCTTAAGGCACTGCGAGGGCAAGGTGAGTGGACGAAGTGCCCCCTTTGCTGCAGCCGTCATGCTCTGAGGTGGCCATCTCTTCTGTGTCGCTCCCTTCTTCTCAGTGCATATCAGAACGCAGGCAACTCTGCGCAGATCAGCAGAGGTGGGCGTCTCGTGTAAGCCTTCAGAGACGTGGTCCCTGGTATTGACTGTTTCCTTCTTGATGCGGCAGATGGCGCTGTGTGACATGTGAGGCAGGAGATCACGTGGCGGCTGATCGCTTCACCAGCTGCCATGTCAAATTCGAGCCCGTGGAAGGAGCATCCTTAGTTCGTCTGACATGTCAGGCTCTCAACTACATGACAGAGGGAGTCTCCAAGCTTGTGGATACTGGCTACTACCCCAAGCTCTTCCCAACAGCGCTGCGCGAGTGCACCTGGCCTCATGAGCGCGTCCCTCCATTCCGGGCTCATCGCACAAAGCTCTGTAATAATACCCAGGAGCGTTATGAAGGGCTTCAACGCGAGAGGCGACTGGCAGGTGACGACTCCACGTGCTCAAAGAACGGCTGCACAAACAAGCCGTGCGGCGGCGCTACTGGCGGAACCGCAGGCAATCGTGGCTGTGAAGGAGGCTGCACACCTTCGTGTAAGATACTCCTCCAGCCATTTCTGTCAATACCCAAATTCGGAATAGTCATACATGCATTTGAGGTATCGTGTTGGCTCCAAAGCATGGGGCCAGCCATGGATACAGCTGTACGTCACACAAGTACTGCAATCGTCCACACAGGAGCACTCATTCACGTCTACATGAAGCACTATTTTTAGCACCATCTAAATCGTCAGTGCGTGCACACCAGACTCCGTTACCTGCAATGCGATTACGGGATGATGACCATGGCTCCTGCTTATTGTTGCTACTTTCTGGCAGGCCGGTGCACTTGCCAAGATGTGGGGACCAGTGGCAACACCGACTGCCAGTGCGTATCAATAGCTTCCAGCAGTGACAATAAGGCTATGAGCGACAATTCGCCTGCGCTTTGCTGCAAGGAGACTTGCCATTACTCTCAGAAGACAACGTGCAATGGTAGCGTCTTACTTGATTGTTGCTATAGTACTGATGGAGTGACGAAGGATTGCTCGGATTAATTTAGTGAAGATATTGGTGACCCTCCTGGCGGTTTTATATGCATTTGCGACAACAGGGGTTTTCCCAGTACTGGTGTTTGTCAGCCCCCCAGCCGCTTCTAAAAGGCTCAAATTGAGCGCACATTGCTGAGGATGATATCTCAGTAGTACGGCTAAGATGACGCCCTTAGCAATGCTCGTGCCATTGCTGCTGCTTGCAAACAGTCGGAGCGGACATACTGTTGTTGAACAGGATCTTGAATAGCAACCAAAACAATGAGGTGTCCTTTTGCTACTACGACCACTGGTTGCATTTTTCTTCGGCATCCACTGGCTCGCTTGCAGGCGGGGATCTAACTCTAGGCCCGGGTGATGCTCTAGTACTGACCGGTAGTTGCTCAACAGACAGCCTCAGTGCGTTCTTCATGGCCAGCGGTGCTTGTACTACAACTGACCTGAGCATCGTTACACCGGGAATTAGCTACCCCAACAACAATCAGATGAACACTTGCACCTGGATGAATAAAGAGGGCTCCATTGTTGAAGGAGATAATGCAGTAGTCGGTACTTGCTGCAATAGTGTGCAGAAGCCTGCGCCAGCTCTTCATGGTCTTATAGCTCTCGGACCCTTCACTTACAGCACGTATATCTAGGTGAGATATAGCTGTGCGCTGGAGCAGCAACATCCCTACAATACAACAGTGTCGCTTGACTGCCCATTTGGAGGCTCCATTCCGCGGTCCCCGGTTTGATTGCTGCTGTTAAAGGCTCACAAGGAGCAGCTCTTGTAATAGTAATTCACATAAACAAAAGGGAGATATCCAGAGCACCTCATCTTCACACAGACGGAGGCACAAACCCTTTATGCTCTGATTACCCTGCTAATAAGTATAAGGTTATGGATGGGGACACCATATTCTTCTCTATTGACCTATCTAGTGTTCTAAGCTTGCGTGGCTTGGACAACGGTAAGGTACCCTCTATCTGCACATCAGGAGCCACCTTAGCATTGTATCGAGCGTACCCAAGCAGACGCTCGATGACTGGCAAATTGATGAGTATAATATGCTTGTGCTATTGCAGATATAGGGTGTGATGCTATTGCCAACGCTACTCCCTTTGTTGAGCATTCGCGCTGTTGTTGCAGCTAAGGCAAGCAATGCAACCATAGGCAGTGGTAATGGCGAGATCATTATCATGGGGATTGTTATTACAACGAGGAGTGCTGGATAGAACCACTAGCACAACGAGGAGGAGATAGAGTTTGGCATAAATATAGGTGCAACCGTATCAGCATGCAAAGAAGCCCACTTAGGACGAAGAAGTGCATATTCATATTTGACATGACAGACAGTAACATCTCTTATGCACGATGGTTGATCTGAAGACTAACGAGAAGCCCGTCCCTGTTGGGCATGGTAACGTACCATGACTTTGTAACCGAAAGGCACTGCACTATACCTGCAAACATGTCAACTACTAAGGTCTATAATTGCAACAGTAGATGTGTTGGCCATTGCCCGATATCGAGCTCAAGAGAGGGGAGGATACTTGGAGGGGCTACTATCAGCATGCTGTACTGGGAGTTGCACTCCATGGTCATAAATACCTATGAATGCAGCTTGCAGGCATATCATCTTGCTCAGAATATCTTGATTTGGCAGTCACATCATGTCAAGATAGTTGTCTTGATGGAGTGCCAGGTACAAGCATACCCTGATGTGACTATTGTCATATAATACTGATATGAAGAGACTGTGCTTAGGCTGTGTCCTGCACACGCATCAGTGCAACTCCACAGCGGTCTCTACCTTCTAGACTTGGTCCTTTGACTCTCCCATTGAGTGCCAGGTCGACCCCTTCAAAAAGTACAGTGGCCACAGTCGATGCCCACACAATCCATGCCGTTATTCCCTGATCCAACTTCTCTGTTTGAGCACCCTTTACATCCATCCGTGGCACAATTGCACAAAGGCGTGAAAGAATCTCTGCAATACGCACATTCATGGTCTCCAAAGATTGGAGGTGGCATCTGACAAACTGCCATGGCAATGACCAAGTCACGAGACAGGACAAGATCAGAAACTGACAGCAACTCACAGCAGATGTGTGGATGTACGATTGATGCAGTTTACTGGAGCTGACACTACTGTCAATCATTGAAGGGCTCCTACCAAAGAGAGGATTTTGCAACTAGAAGCTTGTCCAGCCAGACATTGAAGTTCAACTAAAAATAGGCTGGCAGCTTTTTCCCATGGGCAATGTTCACCTGCATCTGGTGTAACTACGCACTGGCAGTCGGTATTGCCACTGGAGCCTACGTTTTGGCAAGTGCATCCGCCTGACAGGAAAGAAGCAATACGACAAGCAGTAATATAGAGACACATGGTATCTTAAAAGTTGCAGTCTAGTGTACAAATGCACTATTTGCTGACCGTGCAGGAGGCGTCCATGGATGGCTCCATGCATGTTAAGTACTCAGTACCCTAGACCTTAGATCCTAGACCCTCGGGGGTTCATGCAACTGGGTAAAGGCATCGCATATACGATGGATTGCAATCTCCAGCACAGCCACAATCACCTGCAGTTCCACCAGAAGCGCCGCTGCACTGCTGTTGGCAGCCGCTATTTGAGCACGTGGAGCCACCATCTGCCAGCCATCTCTCACGTCGCAGCCCTTCGTAACGCTCCTGGGTATCATTGCAGAGCTTTGTGCGATGAGGCCGGAGTGGAGGGAAACGCTCATGAGGCCAGGTGCACTTACGTAGCGCTGCGGGAAAGAGCTAGGGGTAGTAGCCTGTATCTACGCGCGTGGAGACTCCCTCTTTCACATGGTTAAGAGCCTGACAAGTAACACGAACTAAGGAGGCCCCTTCCACGGGCTCGAACTTGATGTGGCAGCTGGTGAAGCGTTAAGCCGCCATGTGGTCCCCTGCCTCACATGTCACACAGCGCCGTCTGCCACATCGACAGAGGAGCAGTGACTGCAAGGTCCACATTGCAGGACATGTACACGAAACGCCCAGCTCTGCAGATCTACGCAGACATATGCTCATCTTGGGGCTGCATTAGCTTTTAGTATTGTGACGGATGCAGTGGCTTCATGTGATGTAAAGGTTGAGAGTGCGCGCGCAAGAAATGGTAGCAGTAGCAAGGGGATTGTTTGATCATTTCACCTTGTCCTCAAAGTGCACCATGTGTGATGCACCAGGATGCAATCCTCGCTGTTAGTGGTCACGCCATCCAGGTACCCCCCTTGCGTGAAACATCTCCCCTGTTTCATCGCTGAGGATGGCGTACTCAAGCTCCTCCTTGGCAACATCGACATGGTGGGAGCTGAAGGGTGCAAGAGCGGCAAGCAGCACAAGGTACCGGAAGAGCAGCGGCTGAGCTTCGGAAGCCATCCTCAATATCGCCGTCTGCGGCAGCCGTAGTCTGGCAAGAGTCAGCGCGTGGGTGCCGGCGGCCCGAGCACCGCCGGAGGACCCTGAAGAAGCAGAGAGAGGGTAGGGGGATGGAGGAGCCTCGGAGGCGCACGGGGAGGAAGAGTGGCAGGGGAAGGAAGAGTGAGCACTGATTGACGGAGGGCTATGGAGGCCAAGAGCGCACGCAAGCACGTCAACGATTATCAGCCGCCTGCGGGTAAGGAGGGAACGGGGGAGGGGGGAGGAGGGGAGGGGGTGTCATGCGAGAAGGCGTCGATTACGCAATGGCATCGATTAGTCTAGATAACGACAAGTACTGCGTAGCCGGACTACACATGTAACAAACCGAACGGAATTGTTGATCTTGTTGGCCAGGCTAAGAAAAAACAGTCTGACGAGAGGCCACCGTTGAGAATCATGAGAAGTCCGCTTTGCAAGCATAAAGGACGATGGACTGTCTACTGAGCAGTTGTATCCAGTATTCAGCACCAAGTGACTCGTGGCCACTGTGTACCGGTCAGATGGTGCGATGCAAGCGTACAAGTGTTCTTGAAATGCGAGCTATGTGAAAAAGCATACACAAGTACATTGGCAGTCCCTTGTCCACAAGATGATCACTTGTGCAAGGTCAGTGGATGCGAATCGATGATGGTACCACTAGGCCTCAATGCACAGCCGTGACTGATGCGATCTGAGAACTAGTGCTCAGCCTAGTGAAGCTTGCGATATGC
The DNA here is from genome assembly GCA_009602725.1 of Spirogloea muscicola. Taxonomy (NCBI): domain Eukaryota; kingdom Viridiplantae; phylum Streptophyta; class Zygnematophyceae; order Spirogloeales; family Spirogloeaceae; genus Spirogloea; species Spirogloea muscicola. The sequence goes on from WELB01000248.1 coordinate 57,090, forward strand.
AGCGCAATATTCGAGGCTGCTCACCACAGAATCACCACGACTTCTTGCAGTCGCGCCGAGGGTCCGTGCGAAGGTTTACTAGCTGCTGCGGCTCCTGCCCTAGGCTCTACGCTTCTATGGCGCGGCATTGGCGCAGGCGTGGCTCGCGGCAAGAGGTTAAGACGGGCAAAGCAGTCCGCTTTGCAAGAATCGCTCGCCCCGACTTGGGCCGGGCGAGGCGAAGATCCTAACGCTGCCTTATAGGCCAGGTTCGGCCGTTGGCTACGCTGATTGGCTAAGCTGGATGGCCGGCTGTCGTGGGCCGTAACCTGTCGCAGTGGCCGACTCGACCGTAAGATAATCATCTTCAGCCGTCCCTTCCACGATCGCCTCGCCACCGCTTCTGTAGCGCCCACCTTCACGGTCTTGTGGGAGGTTGAGATACCTTCAGATGGGCATCCCTCGTTGCGCTTCGAACGGTCTGCTGACGGTCGGCGTCGCGCGTGGGCTTTGGCCCTTGTGGTCGCTTCGTTGTTGTTGTAGTTGGGCGACACATCATGCAGAGAGGAAGAAGGAGAGGCACTACAATGACCACCCCCGGGGCGACCACTTCTTCCCATGTGCCATGGACATCTACGGCGGCTACGGAACGGGGTGGTCTTCCCTCCTCCATCGCCTGGCACTGCATATCGATGCCCGCCGACGTAGTCGGGCGGGTAGCTTGGGGCATTCTAGCGTCCCGCAAGCCAGCGTTGCATGCTATAGAATGCGGCTATCATTTATTCTACAGCGCTCCCAGGCACTCGCGATACACCAGCGTGCTGGTCGTGCATTAGCCCAGGCTGATGGCTTCCGTGGTGGTGGTTTGGCGCCTCAGTATAGCTTGTCAGATATTCATGTGCTCACTCGGGTTTATTAGTGTCCCTCTTAGCCAGCTAATTACCCAGTTAACAGGTCATTTGTAAGGCTAGAATTGGCCTCCCTTTCAATTTCATGGGCACCGCGCGCCTTCTCTCTCTGTGTAGTCCGCGTCCGATGAGCGGTCGTCGTTGTTGTCGTCCGCATTTGATGAGCGGTCGAGGTTGTTGTTGTCGTCCGCACTGGAGGAGCGGTCGATGTTGTTGTTGTTGTCGAGAGAGAGAGGAAAGGAGAGAGGAGAAAGAGAAAGAGAGGAAGGAAGAGAGAGAGAGGGAAAGAGGGTTTCCTCCATCCTTAGCGTGAAACACACACAGTCTATGACCCAGCCTAGGAAGCCATAAGAGGGAGAGAGAGAAGTGATGCTCCATCCTTTAGCGTGAATCACACACAAAAGTGGATGAGTCAGCCTACGAGGCCACGTGGTAAGCCAAGTCAGCTGTCCTAGTCAGATCGACGTTAATAGGCAGTCGACAGGATATAGCACGACAGGGGGGAGGGCGAGGAGAGGAGGGGGTGAGGAGGTAAAAGCGTGTTTCGAGTAGTAGGATGCGGCTGCTAATTTTACAAGAGGGGCTGTAAAAGCCAGCCAGGTGTTTGGAGTGATGGAGGGCCTGAGTGGCCAAGTACAGAGGCAAGCGGCTCCACAGACGTGATTCCCTCTGGACCTTGTTCAGTCTTTGTGGGCTGGCGTTTTGCAGGCCCCTTTATCACAGCTGCTTCTCAATGTACCGCCTAATGCTAAGCTGACTCGCTCTTTGAACAACGGCTCTGCAAGAGAGGTCAAGCAGAGAAAAGAGAAGCCTCCCAAACGGGGGCGACTGCTTTGAACAGGCCACCCCCAAGGTCCAAACGGGCCAGGAAAACTCCTAAACACACAGCTACGCATCACGCATCACGCATCGCGCATCTTCCGCATGACACAGCTACGCAAGTGGCTGATGGCATGTATGGTTCTCATTAGCCCCTAAGAAGTAAGATCCGCCAGACAAGGAAAGGAGTGTGTTGAGAGATGGAGGGTTTGAGTGGCCAAGTACGGAGGCAAGCAGATTGACAGATGTACATCACCTGCTGACCGGCTCAGTAACCACGAGTCAGCACATAGAGGTCGCTAACTGATGCTCGCATACCGGCCAAAAGGGCGAGGTCGCTGATCGATGAGGAGGGGGCAGGCAGGTGGTGGGGGGGGGGGTTGGGCCGGGGCGTGACCGGCACGTACCTCGGGCTTCAGCGGTCGAGCCCGCCTCCGCCATATTTCTTCCTCGCCCCTCAGCTCATCTGACACTTATTGGTGACACCGTGACCTCGTGTCACCAATAAAAAGAAAGGCGCGGTGACTTGACAGGAAGGCAAGTTCAAGCCTTACAAAGCCTTGCTGGTAATCTGATTAGGCGCCCTGTCTGATTTGGCCTCGTTAACATAGTCGTGAACACCTCTGCATGCACCTTGCTGGCTTTCACAGCCGCTCTTCTAATATCAGAGACAATTCTCCTTTCCTCTTCTACACAAGCCGGGCGGGCGCACCGATGGTCGGTGCCCCGGCAGGTGGCCAATAGGCCGGGCGGCTCGGCCCGGCGCGATGATGAGGGCCGCGCCCAGTCAGTGCCGCCCCGCCATTTCGCCGAGTGCTGCGCACCTCGGCTCCTGTCAGGGCCGCCGAAGAACACCTCTCAAGAAGTGAGCTCTTCCAAAGAGAGGGAGAGAGCAGGCGGGGGCTGTGAGTGGACAGCCCAGAAAGAATGAACAAGGCCTGAAGGGCCGAAAGGCGCCAAGATAATAGCAGTCTAGAAGGTACACTGCTATGAAGTTGCAAAGATGCGTGTGCATGACACAGCCTGAGGAGGAGGCGAAGGGGGGAGGGAGAGGAGAGAATAAGGAGAGGAAAAGCGTGTTACAAGTAGTAGAGGACCTGAGTGGCCGAGTGCAGAGGCAAGCGGCTACACAAACGTGATCTGCTTTGGACCTCGTTCAGTCTTTTGTGGAGACTAATATCCTTAGCCACCTTAGCATAGGGCTTCGTTTCATGTAGCCTTACTTTTGCACTAGTTTCTGCCCGAACAACGTGTTGACTTGACTTGGCCTCGCTTTAATTTCATGCGCACCCGCGCGCCTTCCCTTTTCTTTCTCCACCAGCCGGGCGGGCGCTTGACGATCGGCGCGCCGGCAGACTGACACCGACAGGCCGGGGCGAGGTGGCCAGGCGCGTATGGGGGCCGCGCTCAGTCGGCGCCGCCCCGCCAGTTTCGCCGAGTGCTGCGGACCTGCTCCAGGGGAAGACTTATCCCGTAGAGGGGCGATGGCTGTGATTGGTGGATGCTTGGTGAAGGTCTTGCAAGGGCCCAGGCGCCGACCTACGGACCCGCCACGGCAGCAGTTGATGCGGGCGCCGCCCCCGCCGTCGGCGGTGGCGCCGTCGGCGGCACTGCCGCCCGGGCTGCCTTGCGGCTGCTGACTAGGTATTACTCGAAGCACCTATCGAAAGGAGCTGCTTGCAGAAGGGTGTGCTTTACTGCCGTGCTTTAGATCCTAAATCCCTGCTTTTTGGGCTGGCTTTTCACAGCCCTCGCCCCATTTGGATGAGCAAGCTTCATTCACAGCCATCGTCCCCTTTGAAAAGGCAAGCGCGGCCGAATTTAGTGGTGGCTGGGAGAGGCCAGCCCAAAGGAAGGGCTGTGAAAAGCCAGACCAGAAAGTATTGACAAATGTTCGAAGGGGCCAAATGACTGAGGGGCCTAAAAAGCGCTAAGCAGCTACGAACGGGCCTGAAGATGCTGTCAAAACAGGGGAGAATGGACCACTCAGGAGGGCCCAGTTCCGTCCACCCACCCCCCCTTCTCCCCGTTCCGCACGTGTAGGCGGCCTCGGCCTCCGTGGCCGCGTCCACCCCCCTGACAGGGCGGACGCCAGGCGTCCGCGTCCGTCCGTCCGTCCGTCCCGGTGTGAAATTGGCCCTAATGATTGTTGCAGACAACTTGTCCACTGATTTTTATGGTGGCATAAACGATGTGTCACTCGCTCATCACTTACGTGTGTCTGACACTCTGAACCACCCTATGTCAGAGCAATGGCATATTGATGAGCAACAACAGGTGCACGCACAACTGCGAAATACATGTAGCAAAATCTCCTGTGAAGTTGCTTCTGACGTGCTAGAAGTGCATGCTGGGGCGAGCTGATCAACAATGACCGACCACGGCCCCCCCAACGGTCCCATGTCCTTGACCAGGATAACGACAAAGTATCGGTACTGATCTTTGATGCTGTGCTTAATTTCTAGCAGTGTCAACAGAAATTCTGAGGAGGCTAAGCGCCTGAAATCCATTTTCTTAGGCCAAAGCCCGACTTACTAATCATTTACCTACTTACTTACTTAGCAATTCCCTCCACCTCGTGACCTAGGCTCATGCCTCGTTCTTACATCATAAATACATGATCCGACTGGCACTCTCAGCAAGACAGGATCTAAACTCAAAATCTCTCTTTTTCCAGATGCGCAGCTTTCTGTCACTGCAGCGGCAGTCGGGAAAGTAGTCTCTCTCAGAGCAAGGCAGCTTTGCTGCTTGCTGCTGCCGCAGCCTATTTCACGACTCGCTGCTGATTCGCTGTAGGAATCCGTGCCAGCGTCCGCATTAGGGCGGTCTGCGGGTGTTGCTCAGATAAGGGAGCCACCGCATTGCAGCCGCACCACAGGGCACAATTTTCCGCGAAGATTCTCACGGTGCAGGAGTCTACTTAAAGCAGATCTAATATGGCCATACTGACCTCCTAATTGTGCTTTTGCCGGAGCAATTTGCATGGAAGATTAGCCAGGGGCATGGCTTCAAGGGGCACTAGGATCTCGATTGTTGGCATAGGGGCTCGCAGCCTCCGAGCCCCAGCTAAGCTGCTATAGCAGCGCCAAGAGCACGGGTGGTTGGAAAGGGCGGTCTCCTGGTTGCAAAGCAGAGGAATCTGTATCGGAAGCAGAGGCATCTGTCTCGCATGCGGCCGTCAGTATTGCTGCAGCAGTCGATGGCACACACGCTGCATCTGCGTGCTGGTCGCGCTTTGGCTGCGGCCTACTGGCTATAAACAGGGGACCCGCTACCCGGAGACTAGTGTGTCTGACATGCGGCTGCCAAACAGGGAAATTTTAAAACCCAGTGGCCACTTGAGTCGCTAATGACGCTTTTCTGGCCCCTTCGAAAATTGTTCATTTGTTGTTCGTTTATTTGGGCTGGCCAATCACAGCAATCGCCCTCTACTGGAAGAGCCTTCTGCTTGGCATCGCTGTCTCTGCAGAAGTGCGTGCGAGCGGACCTTGCCGAGAGGGAAGGCACGGCCGTGGGCACTAGTGGGACCACCTGCTAGCGAGCAATAAGAAGACTTCATCGACCATAGCGTGAACAGGCTCTTTACAAGACACTCCGCTTTTGCGCTACAGTTTGCATTTGATTTGCTCTGCTCATATCATCACTTATAAGTACTTCAGCGACAAGAGGATTGGTTCATGTTTCCACCTATGGTAAGTCTTTATCAAGACTTCGTTGCATGAATCCTCTCATCTATCCATCACAAAAGCATTACAGCACGTCCTGATGAGCTCGAAAGGAAGACTAATGGAAATCTATCTTGGGCACAACAATTGCAGAGAAAGTCGGAAAAGCTTGAAACTTATGGGCAGATAGTATCAGGAGTATGTTTCCACACCAAGAGGAGTATCCTTGCAGCATTTTCCCCTCAATTCTCCCCAAGTCAAGCCTAGACTAGCTCTGAACCTTGAACCTACGATTACGCTTCTGGAGAGGTGTCACTGGCACGGGCTTCTGATGTAACTCTATTTTCCCCTTGCTCAAATATCTCACGATGTAGAAATTGAGAATCACGAAAGCCCTCGCTTCACCGAGAAGCTAAGGACCTTGCTGGCGCCCACTTTGCAACCCTACTTGCTGACCTGGCAATCTTGTGCCTGCCTGGCAGATTTTAACTTTCTCGTCGGACATGAAACTGACCATATATAGATCATTCAGCCTCTTGGACAATAATTAGTGCTGATTTCACCCATATTGAAAGGTATTCTGGCTTCGTGTTGACAAGTCAGCTCATCTGAAGGGGCGGAGAGCTGCGTCTTGTTGTAAAGTGTGTAGTAGGCAAAAAGAGAGACGTTGATGGGAGATAAGAAAGGGCGGGAAATGAGGAATACTTGTGTCAATGGCATGAAGTGAAAGAAGTAGCAATCTTCAACTCTCTGCTACCCTCGTTGCTGTTGCAGCAGCTGCTGTTCTTCTATGGACACGCCTGACACTAACTCACAACGGTGACGGAAGTGCTGTAAATCAGCACATGCGTCATACATTATTTATGGTGCAAATTGATTTCTCAATGATAGATTGCACAGGTCTTCGGTACATATCGGGGATATAGCCAAGCATAATTAGCAATGTCAGCTTGTTGGACTTTTTGATTCCACAAGAGAAGCCAAACATCAAAGCAGCCTCGAAGCTTACATATATGTGGCTGTTCCGCCACTAAAACAGCAACTAGCTGAGAGGATAGCAAGCTCTGCATGAGCTACTATACTTTGCTCTAAGACAGTCATGTTTACCGTTATCTTAATTTTACTTTCATTTATTCTTAAGTGGGTCATATAATTCAGAATTCAACTGATATCCACGTTCAGATCTGCCTAGCAGGTGGCTGGGTTCCAGCAATTCAACAACAAAAGGAAGGGTAGGCAGTAAGTGCTCACAGGCTGTAGAGTAGATTCAATTGGGATAGTTCAATACATTCAATATCTCTTTAGGGGGCTTGCAGGCCAACAGGTCTGTAAGGCATGTAAGAACTAGTGGTCAATTAGGGTCGCTGGTGCTTGATTTGTGAGTTATATTGGGTGCTTATGGCCATCGATTAACTGCAAGCACAAGTTATATCCACACTATCGCTACCGATAGTTGTCTGTACACGGCAACTTTGCCCTTGTGAACAACCGCCACCATTGCACGTGTAAGTTGTAACATCACCACTTGTTGTATTTTGTCGTGACTTGCGATTACAAGTTGGTGGTGGTGTGGCGGCGAACCACAAGTGTCCGCTGAAATACGCGAGAGTCAAGTCTAAGAAAGACCACATCAACAGGAGTAGGAAGCAGCAAGCTTCAGCTACTTTCAGAAGGCGACCGTAAGTGTCACCAAAATCTGCCCTGCTTCGTGACTTGATATATCAAGCCAAAGTCCTCGGAAGTGTACGGCATGGATTGCTTATCCCCTATCCCTCCTAACAAGGACCGCCTTGATCCTGAGATTGAAGCTGGAAAATCTGTACGCCAAAATTCTACTAGGAGCAAGTTCTGGTGTCTAATCCAAGTTTCAAGCAGAGGTCATACCTGTTTTAACGCTCTGGCAGTTGGTCACACCATTAGAGCCTGTATCCTGGCATGCACATCCACCTCACAGGTAGCATTCACATGTTGAAGACCTCCAATGGCACGACGTAGAGCACAAGACTAAGGAAAAGTCCCCGCAACAATCTGCATGCGCCTTGCAACTAAGAGAATTTGCATGTGGAACACGACATGGCAAGTTGTTCACATGCTACATCATTGCAGATCGTATGGATAGGTCTTACATGAAGGGGAGCAGCCTCCACTGCAGCCACAACTGCCTGCAGTCCCGCCAGTACCACCATTGCATTGCTTTTGGCAGCCATCACTTGAGCAAGTCTCTGTCAGCCGTCTCTGGCGCTGTAGTCGCTCATAACGTTCTTGAGTGTCATTGCAAAGCCTCACACGATGAGGCCGAAGGGGAGGGACACTCTCATGGGGCCAAGTACACTTGCGCAGTGCTGTTGGAAACTGCCTGGGGTAGTATCCGGTGTCCACCAGCGTTGAGACTCCCACTGTCATATGGTTGACGGCCTGACAGGTAAGACGGACCAGGGAGGCTCCCTTTACGGGCTCGAACTTGATGTGGTACTGGTAAAGCGATCAGCCGCAACATGGTCCCCTGTTTCGCACGTGACACACAGCGCCACCTGCCCATCAACAGGACTCTCATCATTAGGGGTCAGAATGAGGGTGCTTGGCAAGCATTAAGCACCTGGCTATGCTGTCCTAGCAGACGTGCAGCGCTCCCCCTCTTGAGCTGCACGTCCTCGTCAAGCGACCATACAAACGACGTGCTGGTCGCCGGCGATCACAGCAAATTCCAGTGGCAAGGACTGACCGGTCTGACCAGCTCACCTCGCTCTCGAAGTGCAGCCTGTGTGATGGACCAGGATGCAGTACTCACTGTCTGTCGTCATGCCGACTGGCAGCTCCTTGGCTTGGAAAATCTCCCCTATCTCGTCGCTGAGGATAGCAAATTCCAGCTCCACCTTGACAGCATTGGCCACGGTGCAGCTCAAGAGTGCGACAGCCGCGAGCAGCGCAAAGCCAAAGCGAAGCAACGCAGCCATGGCCAGCTTGCTTGTTGCCATCGCAAGGGCAAAGGGAAGCTGGAAATACTTTGGTCCGCAGTGAGTGGCAAGCAAGCTGATCTGCAGAGACTCGTATGCGTGAAACACAGCAGGGGGCTCGAGGCACAGACGGACACGAGGGGCTGAGAGGAGAGGGAAGGAATGCAGGGAGGGGAGAGGGTTGGGTGTTGAGGAGGGCGAGAGAGAGAGAGCGAGAGAGGGAGAGAGAGAGAGAGAGAGAGAGGGAGAGAGAGAGAGAGAGAGAGAGAGAGAGAGAGAGAGAGAGAGAGAGAGAGAGAGAGAGA
>WELB01000248.1:72929-111305 GCA_009602725.1 Spirogloea muscicola
AAACTCTCTCTCTCTCTCTCTCTCTCTCTCTCTCTCTCTCTCTCTCTCTCTCTCTCTCTCTCTCTCTCTCTCCCTCCCTCCCCCCCTCTCCCTCTCTCTCTCTCTCGTCTGTCGGATTTGAGGCTCCTCACTCGTCGCTACTGAGTGGTCCATCCCTTACCCGTTCTGACATAGCGCTTTAGGCTCTGGCTCTGGCTCTGGCCAGGGGACCCGATTCCAGGAACTCAGTCTCTGACCTGACGCTGCTTAGCAGGGGTTACTGAGTGCTTCGTAGCTGCTTCGTTTCTTTCGTGTGCTTGTTGTACTTCGTACTTCCCCTGGCCCCTTCTCGTCCTTTGTTCATTCTTTTTTGGGCTGGCTTTTTCCAGCCCCTACCCTCAATGGGCGAGCCCTTCTCTCTTTCTCTTTTAGGCTGGGAGAGGCCAGGCCAAAGGAACGGACAAGGTCTGAAGGAGCCGGAGTGACCGCCCGTCCCGGTGTAGTGTGGGCCCTGACACTGGAAGGGCTGCTTCTGTCATTACCTCAGCACACGCCTGGACCACTCTCGGGCAGTCGCCTCGCTCCGGCTCCGCTTGCGGCCTCGCCGATGCCGCCTCGCCAGCGGATGAGCGCCACGCTGAGTGCGGCACTTCAGGCACGGACGCCGCCGTCGCCGCCGAAGCAGCGGCAGCGCCGCAGCGCCCTGACGCGCCTCGCTTGCACCCTAGTGGTGGCTGGTGCAGTCTATGCCACCGCCGTGCACTGCCGTGGCAAAGGCGGCTCTGGCGGCGCTGGCGGCGGCAGACGACACTTTGATGGGGCATTGCGTGAGCTTGCGACGAGCTCAGCACAGAACAACGATGCTGCGCTATCGGCAGAGGCTGCGGCGACGTGGGGCGGGTGGAAGCTGGAGAGCCCGTTCGGATTCCAGCAGCAGCTGTGGGTCATGGCACCGGCTTGCTTCGACGGGAGCGGGCTAGCGGAGCTCGCAGGCGCCAGTTTCGTCTCACCGTCTCCAAAGGCTGCCGCTTCTCCCACCATGGTGCCACTGCTGCCATCAGAATCACTGGAAGAAACGCTTCGCCTGAGCCAAGCACGACTTCAGACGGGCTGGCACTTCAAGCGCAAGCCCGCTGGCTGGCTCGCCCGTGGCGCTGCCAACAACCGCATCGACTGGCGCCCCGGCACCACGTTCCTGCTTCAACTCTCCCGGTCCACCACCAATGTTGCGCACTTGGTACAATCTGCTAATAGTCTCCTGCTTCTCGCTGCTGCCACCGGCCCGGCTCTTCGCCTGCCCGTACACAGGTGTGCTCTCTGCGCCCTGCCTCCTGAACCCAAATGCGAAAAGGCAACAGCTGGCCGGGGCTTGCTTAGGCACGGAGGGAGCACATACATACATGCCTTGAGTGCGTCCACATCCATGTCAATAATTCAAGGTCCAAATATCCCGCCTCTTCCAGTCTAGTGGGGCCGCTTGCTTAAGCACATAAATGGCTTGCGCCATCACGGGCCTGCCAGATGCTGTCGGAGCCTCCGTGTCAGAGAACGCCGGTATTCACGGTAGCTCTTGTCGTGTTGATTGGCGACCGGAAAGAGGATAGTCTCAGCTTCCTTCAGTGTCCCTATTAAGCATCAGCACCGATCTGTCAAATAGGTGACTTTACTTCTGCTGCTCTCTCTCTCTCTGCCTAGCTTGCTAGACGCTCATCCAGTGCAGCTGTGCTCAGGGTTTTGCTTCAGAGAAGCCAAAAGTTTGTGGAGCGGATGAGATTGCATGGGCCCAATGGTTTCCATGCTGTGGTGCTGAGAGAGGCCCTAAGAGCTGCATTGGAACAGCAATTAGGCCCTGAATGGCCTGCCTTCGAAGCTGCGGAGCTCATGCAAGATTCTCCACTGGCTAGTGACTCTGTCCACTTTGAGTCTTCGTTGCACAATGCAAGTGACAAGTACCCAGTGTGCTTTGAGCAGGCCATCCTTCCTGGCCTTCTCAAGGTGAGACCCGATGTCTTTGTCTGATATACCTTGCTGTTGCAATTTTTTGACGTCCTCTTATGTGAAGATGTCTTACTTGCAGAGACTGTTCAGAAGGGTACTTTCTCCTGAGGTATTTTCAATGGGTTTTCTTCTTTGCATTCCAACCTGCTGATGGCCTTGAGATGGAACAATTGCTTCAATCGAATAGACAGGCCCCTTGCTGACATGGACCTGTCTGAGGCGTGACATCTCATTACTGTCCCCCTGCAATAAGTTTTGCACTCCCTTGGCAGATGGAGTACCACGAGGGCTGCTGACCTTGTGTCGACCTCGTCCATGACGGCAGGGAACTGTCTATCCAGGCGACATTAACGTCGCCGAAGCATTCCAACAGAGGCTTCACAAAGCCTTGGAGCTAGGCAGCACCTCTTCTGCGAGTGCTACAAAAAGTGTGCAACTGACCTCAGCTGCCTCTTTGCAATATTCAACAATGCTTCAACTCCTTTATGTGCAAAGAGTCGGCAAAAGGCGCGTGTTTACAGATACGAGCGAGAAGGCCTTCCAATCGATGATCCGGAATCTAGGGCCAAGTGTACATGTTCGTACTGTGACATTTGAATCTATGAGCTTCAAGGAGCAATTCATGGCATGTCAGAAAGCTCATGTGGTGGTCGCAATACATGGAGCGAACCTGCTCAACCCTACAATGTTTTCACGTGCTGGTACAGCAATCATGGAGATTGCGCCATACAAGGTAGTGTATTATGTAGTATGTAGTGGTCACTCTATATTGACAGCGTCACGCTGTTGCTTGTTGCAGCAAAGCCAATCGAAGCCCATCATGCCCGATGCTAGATGCTGTGTAAAGTTGGAGAAGATTGCAATGCACTCCAAGTTCTTGCTGGGCATCATGACAAACATCAACTTCCTTTGAACCAAATAGGTACAGCATCCCATGTACGAGGTGCAGGCCATTGCGACAGGGCTTGTTTATTATGGCCATCATTGCAGTCAGGGAACACTGCATGTGGAGGATAAAAATTGGGAACACCTCAGTCGCAAGGAATGTGCGATGAATGCTTCCTGCAAGGCCTTCCACACGCATGGGCGGAATGTCAGCCTGAGCGATGCTGATGTCGTGCAACTTCAGGAATTATTGTCTGCAGCTTGCAGCTCTGCCAGACAAAGATTCGACTTGATTGGTGCAGATGACACCCTTCGTAAGGCTGTCAAGAAAAGCAATGCTTCAGAACCAGAGTTGAACTGCTTTCCGATGCCTTTTCATTATGCATCCTCACCGATGACATTAAGGCATCGGTATGATTGGATGAGCTCAGGCGGACTACAGCGTCCGAGGACTTGCATTCTCAAAGAGATTGCATAGACTTGCATATTCAGTCATGTTGTAGAGTAGGAGCTACTGTTGCTTTGTGCTCTGCCGGCACCTAAGATGAGGCGGCTCTAATTTCCGAACCAGTGCATGTCATCTTCACCATCCAGTCAAACACTAGGTGGCAAGTACATAGGTCTTGCACTTTGTGGCCTGGTGCGAGGAGAGCTATCTTCGACATCCTTCTGCTATTTTGAACATAACTCCCACCCAGTACTTGGGAGCATTGACGAAGCACTGGACAACCACAAGCTCGTGCGGTAAACAGCAGGCTACATGAGAGGGCTCTATACTCAACACTCCATTTCAAGACCGAGTGCACAGCACACATGGACTTCTTTGCAGGTGCACAGTGAGCATCTGGTAGTGATGTTTGCTGCACGAGTATTAAGTAGATTCCCCTGACTGTCGTCCAACTGTCAAGATGATAAGCAAAGCACAGCAGTCAGTCCTTTATAGCGAGCACGCCACATGAAAGTATACAACCGGCAATGCGGCTCAATTTTAAATTCTAATCATCACTTGTTAGGGGCCACCCACGTAAACGCTGGAGGGTGGGCTTGGTCCACACCTGTGGGGAACCTTGGCCGCCAGATTTCCTGCTGAAATACTTGCACAAGCCAAAAGCAAGATACTGTACAGGAGGTCCTTAGTTGGAAGACAAGGTACACACGTTGTTTGAGTCAGTTCTTGCCAATCGTTTTATGTCAACGAATGCTTGTTTGACGAGCAGAGCGAGTGGGCAGATTCATCCCCAACAATCAGAGTCGCCTGTGTGTGACCCTCGCAAGCCTGCGTCAGTGTCATTGCATGCGCTCGTGCAGCCGTGCAGCTTTACAAGTGTGCGATGTGGCTGGTGTGGCTGTTGAGGTAGCAGAGTGTCATTCGTTGTTGGCTGGTCAATCGTGGGCTGCTTCACTTTCACACGCGGCTAACTCCCTCCCTGGAATAGATGACTCTTTGCCACCATCTACATGCTCAAGTGAAGGAGTCAATACGGAGCACACAATATGTATAAGCACAGAATTTCATGAGTAATTGCATGATCGCGCAACATGCGGGTGGCGTCCATTCTTGAAGAGTGGGGAGAAAGAGAGCCCGCCGTGCTGCTATCACTATGTGATGCCCGGCAACAACGAAGATGATTAGCTTGAATTGGCAGATGTGGCTGGTGGACCATTTCCAGAAGGGCTGAGGACCGCGTGCAAGCTCATCACGTTGGTGCTACAATGAGCTGATGTGATGCCTTCGCTTTAGTTTCGTCCTTACCTGTGTGCTGTAGGCCCATCCGGCCCTTTCAGACCTTGTCCATTTCTTTGGGCTGGCCTCTCACAGCCACTGCTGTCGATTTGGAACAGAATCAGCGCTATTATGATATATCCCGTCGATGGCTCATTCATGTCGGTCTGACAAGGCTTATGAGGTGGCACCACAAGCAGACAATCGAGGCACGCACCTATCTACTACTGTAGACCAGAATTCGCAAACACAGCACCTCCAGTTCAACTCCGCTCGAGTAAGTGCGGGTTTGCCTTTGGAACCGTCGATTGCACATCACGAGGCCAACCCCATCCTATATCCCAACCACTCAAACACCGTGCGTATCTGCCGCTGGGCCGAGGATTTGGCATCCGAGAGGCAGCCCCATCCTACCGCCCGAAACCGCTCAAAAGGCCCGCAGAGAAGCCGGAAAAGTCCTTCCCACCAATAAAGCCCGCTCCAATGGGGATGACCCACTTTGACGAGCAAAGGCGGGTACCGGCCAGGCTACCGGCGGGTAAAGGTGGAAGGGTGAGGGAATAGCAATCCCAGGCTACACTGGCCTTGGGGATTATGGGTGGAGGGGCAGGTCGGAAACAGCGGTCTCAGGCTACACTGGCCTTGGGATCGAGGGTGGAGGGGAAGTCAAATGGGCCAAAGAGCCTGCTCCAAAGAAAACAGAACCACTCTTTCCGACCGAAGGTAAGCGAGCGGAGGGCTGGGACCGAGTAGTTCGACTCGTTCGGCTCGTTCGACTCGTTCGGCGCGTTAGGTCGCATACTTGAGGAGCCTTCTACCGGCAAACTCCGTCAACCGGTACGTAAACCGGTGCTTTGGCTAGACATACGTGATCTTGCTCATCCCCATCCATGTACTGTTTGCATCTTCGTGAGCATTCTGTACTGGTTCTAAGACCCTTCATTGGGCGTGAAAGTGGTTCTGTCCAAAGTCTCTTATTTGGGCTTGAAACTGGTTCTGTCCGAACTCCCTTAATTGGGCGTGAAACCGGTCCTGTCCGAAGTTCCTTAATTGGGCGTTATCAATATATCGTTACTGTTCCAAAAACCGATACTGTAACTGATGCTGTTACCGTGACGATTACTGGACATCAGTTTCGGATCTAATCCTTGCATCACTGTTGTTTGCTTGGTGTTTCCGCTGCCTCTTTACTGGACCGAGTCGAACTCTTGTCTTACTGTGTGGCTGTGATATCAAGCGATTCATACCAGTGCATGGACTTGAGATCAGGCAGAACCATTGAGTCTGTGATTGAATCTTCAGACGTTGTTGAGCCTGCAGTTGACCTTTCCGACATCGCTGCTGTGGTTGGTGCTACTGCAGACGACATTGAAGTTCGTCTTATCAAGCCCTGCCGTATTACAATGTCGAAGGGAGACAGGCCTAGATTTCAAGGTACGCCCGGTGGTCACTCTCTGCAAGAGGTTAAGGTCCACTTTGATGCGGAGATTACTCACCTTCGCATCTCAGGGGGCGTAATTAATCGTGAGGATCGTCTGATGCTACTGGGTCGGTGTTTCACAGAAGCGGCAGCTGCTGTTTATCGGAGACAGAAAGACAGTGTCTTAAACATGGCTAGGCCTATTCCGGATAATACAACTGAAGCACAAAGAGCGTTGGGTCCTCAATCAATAGAGGATACAGTTGGGGAGATGCTATCCAGATTGACTTGCCAATCCGATAAATACAGCCATGTACAAGCATGCGTTAATGAGGTTCAATCGTATACCAGATGAATCCATAACTGCTTGTTATTACAGGTCCAAGTACCTCATTGAGCAATCAGAGACCAAGATAAGTCAGAAAGAATTAGCTGTCCAATCTCCGAGGGTTGTGGCAGGCACATCTATGGATCAGATACAAACTTTACTGTTGGTGCGCCGTAGACAACTTCAGGAAGATGATTATGACTTAGAAGATGTATACCAGGTCTTAATTGATAAGGAGAATGATGACTTTACGCTTCTCACAGTGGAGGAACGCTTTGCAGGCTTGGCGTTCCTATGGCAAAATTTCTGAACAAATTGCGGTAATGCCAGGATTCATATTGCCACACCCGTGGCTCCGCCTCTTGTCAGTTCATCTTCTTCCCAGAACCCTTCTATCCCACACTGTCTTCATTGCGGGAAGCGGGGACATATTAAGGAGACTTGCAGGCCCCTGCACCAAACATCGGAAGCTATCTGCTCTTTCTGCTCTAGGGCCGGACATTTAGACACGCAGTGTTGGCAGAAATACCCGGAGAAATTGCCTAACTTCATGAAGGAGAAATATGGTCAGAAAGGATTTCTAACCAAGTTGCGCAGTCTTCCGGATCCTCTCAAAATAGAGTCGATCAAATGGCATAACAAATTCAAGAATTGACCAAACAACTGGCAGCTGCCAAGGAGCAGACGAACTCTAAAGTAGTCTCGGTTGCGTTGCCCTACTCAGATCAGCAGGAGGATGAGGATACATACCCAAGACAGCACAACCCCTGCAATTCAGATGGGTATGATGCTCACCATCGCCATGCTTATACTGTATCACTGCCAAGCCGTAATCCTCTTAAAAGCCCCTGCAATTCAGATGGGTATGATGCTCACCATCGCCATGCTTATACTGTATCACTGCCAAATCGTAATCCTCTTAAACGCGGGGAAAACAAATTGCAGCAGAGTGTCAGTTCTGGCAGTTCTCGTTATCCAGCGAGTTTCAGGTTGAAGGATGTTGAAGTTGACAGTGCACCTAGCTGCATCAAGTCTGTTCAAGCTAAGTCGCTTAGCAACACACTTCCCACCAATTTTTCTGTGTCAGCTGCAGTACTACTAAAGAAAATGTACTCCAGTCCTGTTCTAAGCTTTGAAGACCTTGGCTTAACGAAGATTCAATTGGGAGGAGCACATGCAAGTATCCAGTACTCCCAGTCAAATTGTCACCGTTCATTTGACTGATTCGCCCACAGTGATGACGACAGCAGTCTCAAACTCCTTGGCTGTTGACAACATTCCATGCAGGCCACCAACTGCATGAACCGAACAGCTTGCTGCTGTGGCTATGCTAGGCCGCGCCTCTTGTTGATGGCGAATCTTGTTGATAGCGCGATCGCGCGATAAGACGATAACAGGAAAAAAAAGAGCTTTTCAAAACATGTATTTGCTAATTGTTACTTTGCCTCTCTTGGGCAGTTTTGTAGCAGGTGTCTTCGGTCGTTTTCTTGGTTACCGTGGTGCAGCTGTAGTAAGTACTACTTGTGTAATATTATCTGCAATTTTCTCTATAACTGCTTTTTACGAAGTAGCTTTAGGTGCAAGCCCTTGCTATCTGAAGATTGCTCCATGGATTTTTTTAGAAATGTTTGATGCCTCTTGGGGTTTCTTGTTTGATAGTCTTCGGAAGGAGCCATCAAGGTCTCCTTCAAGGATAAAACAGAGGCACCTATCCATGTCCTTGTGGACACAGGTGCACAACCCATCCTGATTGGTTCTCTCTTTGCCAAGTTGTTAAAAATTGGGAAGGATGACATGAGAAGTAACAAGGTCAAGATCACCACAGCAACTGGTACCACTGATAACGTTGTTGGAGTCACCAAAAGCCCGTTGCATATCACCTTCAATGGTCATGATCCTACAAAGCGTACTCCTTTCACAGCCATATGCATGATAACAAAAGCCACAACATACAATATATTGTTGGGTACTGAGACTTTGATTCCCTTAGGTTTTGGACTAGAATATTACCCTGAAGTGGCATGGTACAGACCTCAATGGAAGAATTCTGGTACACATGAAGTCTTGTTACCGTTATTGAGGGGTGGAATTCCAATATCACATCAGCTCATACTGATAGTGTTATGTTGGATACAGAAAAGGAGGCAATGAAGAAGCCAATTGAAAATCCTGCAGAGAAGAAGTCTGAAATGCAGGCGGGTGACAATTCTAAGGGAAGGAGGCAGCAGTACAGCCACTTGACAATTCTTCTAAGAAGGACGCTGAGGGTTCTCCTGCGATCAATTCGCAGCCACCTTCGCCAGCATCCAGTGAGCAACTTGCACTCGCTTCCACTTCCAACGAACGCGGATTGTCAATGTCCGACAATCCTGTATTGCAGCCGAATCGCCACCTAGTACCTCTATTCAATTCAGGCTTGACACCAGCAAATTTGGAGGCACTGGAGCATGCAAAGCATTGGGATCGAATTCAGGCTGCGCGAATGAGTTTCCCTGTCATAGGGCACTATCGCGCTGCCGAGGCATGGTCACCTGCGACCTTTGACACTCAGGTGCAGCCCCGCACATTGGTTCCACCGATGTCAACTCAATTGGCATATTATACGAGGGTGTCATCGAGTGGGACATACGCGAAGCTGGCATCGTCCTAGTGAAACGTTTCGGTGGTGCAGCCAATGGACTCAAAGCGCTTCTCCAGAGTCACATTAAAGTGGCCAAATACATATATGTGGATGCAGATGAAGAAGCCAGAGCAGTGGCCAAGCACCACATTGACTGGTTCTTAACCCAGTACCCCACTTTGGTGACCTAGCAGACTTTCAGTCATTGACACGTTATGTTTCCTCAGGACATCACCGCAGCAGCAAAGTCAGCTACAAACAAGCTGCCTAAGGTGGATCTTATTATGGCAGGTTTTCCTTGCGGTGGCTTCAGCTTACTTGGCAACGGGCTGGAATTGAAGCACCCCCAGACAGGTCTTATCATTACCATGATATAGTTGTTGCACGATAACCGCTCCAGACAAGCTACTCCTTATGGTATATTATTGAAAATGTGGAGCCCAAGCATTTTGCTCGACGCGACTTTACCACGGTGTGTGACATTTTGGGTCCACCCACCAAGTTTGATGCAGCAAAGATGGGCTCGTTAGCTGATCGCAACCGTGTACATTGGACCAACCTAGCACCGCAACAGATGCTAAAGACTTGTATCCAGCACCAGACTCGGCCTCCAAACCTCTATGCCTACATGGCCCTCAATCCGGGCCGCGAGGTGGTACCAGTTCTCCAGGCATTTAACAGAGGTTTCTCCAATGGGGAATGTTGCGTCTGTATGACCTTTCCTACCTTCGTTGCAAATGAAGGTTCTGAAGACTTTCGTGTGATTAAAAGACAGGCAGGTCAAGGCATGGTCAAGGATTTAGCCACCGACAAATATGAGGAACCACACCCTCACGAGAGAGATAGGGCTATGGGTTACAATCCAGGAGAGGTCTCTTTTCTTCATTCATCTCGCAAGACCAATATCTGCATAATAGGGATTTCTTTCGAGGCAATCCCATGTCCTGGTTCACTAGCGTTGGTAATGCTACTCAAGTGCAGTATAGATTGAAGAAGAAAAGCGCGACAACCAACCCACAGGACATGTCGGATACAGATATCAACTTGTTGAAGTTATTTGATCCAGTAATCAGAGAGATTAATGATTTCTTACAATCACAGGCTAACAGGCAGGTATATCATTCTTTGCCAGACTATCAATGGCATCTTGGACCTGACCTGACCGCTGACAACAAAGCTCATTTGCTTCAACTTCTAAATAGCAGGCTTTCTGCTTTTGCTTTCTCATCGGCTGATTTGGACACCTATATTGGTTCTAAATTTCACATTCAGCTGATAAACGAGCATCCTATCTTTCGTCAACGCTAACCAATGTCTAAATTTGAGAATGATTTCGTAGACAAGAAATGCCAGGAGTTGCTAGCTATTGGTTTGATACAACCATCCAACAGCCCTTTTGCAGCACCCACTGTATTACCAGCTGAAAATGAGTTTGGTAATTACACAGATCGGAGGATGTGTGGAGATTACCATCTACTCAATGCTTCCACACCTTTGGATCGATATCCCATGCCTACGCCTGAGGAGAATTTTCTTCTGTGGGTAACAGTAAAATCTTCACAGTATTGGATCTTAGGCAAGGGTTTGACCAAATTGGTGTTGAGCATAACGACAGGCACAAGACCGCCTTCTGGGGGGTCAATGAAGGTGTTGGAATCTTATACGAATGGAGAAAATTGCCGTTTGGTCTTACGAATGCTCCTATCATGTTTCAACGTGTCATGGCTGTGCTGTTGAGACGCATTTTACTCGCAGGTTGTTACATTGACGATGTCTTAGTATTCAGCAACAGTTTTGAGGAACATTTAAGCCATGTCGCAGTTGTGCTTAAAATCCTTCATCAGGCTGGCCTAAGATGTCACCCCGGCAAATGTCGTTTTGGCTTACCTGAGGTTGACTATTTGCGTCACCAGATACCACACAAGGGATTGTCACCGCAAGCTGCCAAAGTGCAAGCAGTTCTTGACATTCCTGAACCCACAAATCTCAAATCATTACGGTCGTTCCTTGGTTTGGCTAGCTACTATCGGCGCTTCATCAAGGATTTCAATTCCATAGCTCGGCCTCTTAATGATTTGTTGAAAAAGGATGTAAAATGGCAGTGGACTCCTCGTCACCAGGCGTTTAATCAGCTTCAAAATGCTCTTACTCAGGATCCAGTTCTGCGACATCCCGATTATGCTCGACTATTTTACTTACACACTGATTGGAGCGAGGTTGGCATGGGCGCTGTTTTGACGAGAACAAACATCATTATGTTATTGCTTATGCTAGCTGCAGTAACAATTCTACACAACAAAATCATTCAGCATATGAAGGGGAGTGCTTGGCTGCTATTTGGGCTATCACTTATTTCCGACCTTACCTTCATGGTCGTTCATTTCAATCAATCACTGATCATCAACCATTACAATGGCTGTTGACTACTCAAAATCTCAGAGGCAAGCTAGCACGCTGGTCTATTCAATAACAGGAGTATGATTTCACAAACGGTCATCGTCCCGGTATTCAAAATCTGGACGCCGATGCTCTGAGTCAGAGTCGAATCCCTGATGCAGATCCCAACCAACTTGCTCGCATGACCATATGGCATAGGACAATGTTTCCTTCTCGGCTAGCTCATGCCCTGAGGTCATCCACACATAACAATTATGCGGCATACGCTCTCGACACTCCTGACAATACCTTCTTTTCTAAAGGTGTGTGGTTGGACGCACCAGTTTTACAGTATTTACAGACTGGTATTAATCCTCCCGACTCTACAACAATGCAGAAGGATCGCATTAAACGCCGAGCACGTCGTTATGTCTGAACTGATACACAACTTATCAAACCCGATACTGAGTACGGCAATCTCATCGTTGAACCCTCCGCAGTGCGGACACAAATAGTTCTCGATGTTCATGCCTCCTTAGGGCATTTTGGAGTCATGCACCATTTAGTCTGTTGGCCACTAAATACTGGTGGTCTGGCATCACAAACATGGTCAAATATGTTCTATCTACCTGCGAGGAATGTGATCGCATTCGAAGTACTCTTTCGTTAAAGTCACCTCAACTTCATCCGTTGCCCATTCACGGATTGTTCTATCGGTGGAGTTTGGATTTGGCTGGTCCCCGTCTGGGTAAACAAAGACCCTACGTGTTAATCATGATTGAGCACTTCACCAAATGGGTTGAGGTGGTCATCATTCCTACCAAGTCTAGTGTACACATCGCTGAGGCCTTCTTAAACGAAGTATTATCCAGATTTGACGCTTGTGCTGAGGTACTCACCGATCAGGGCTCGGAATTGTAGAGTGAATTTCAACGTCTCTTAGACCAAACTTTCATGGATCACCGACTTACCTCACGAGATCACCCCCATGCCGGGGGCCGACCTGTCGAGGCGCGCCAGGGTGGACACCGCGCCACCGAGGCCCTCGTGCGCGACTACCTGGCCAAGCCAGGTCGGTCACGTGCCAATCAGGTAAGCGTAACCATCTAGATTAACGCTCACAGTAAGTGGGAACGTTATAAACACCCTCTGTATGCACCTGGCTGGCTTCTACAGCCGCTCTTTGATATCAGCAGCAACATTTTCCGTTTTCCGCCGTCGCGCCCGCCTCGGCAGCCGGCCGCCATGGCTGGGGCCGCACGCCCCGCCGTTGGCGACACTTGGCGCGGAATCTCGCTTCAATCAAAAGCGTAAGGGAACGACTCAAACAGTAGAAGGACATCCGCTATCCAAACGGCAAAGGCCCACGCTCGTGGCGTCTCCTAGCTGGCCGCCCGGCTGACCTGAAGGGCGGACTGCGGCCGCCACGGCGGCCCTCCGAGGCCGGCATCGACAGGAGGAATAGTTCTGAACAGTGAGATGAAATGTTGACCATTGCCATTGCTCATTCATTTGTTTCTGACGGCGATGGTTTCCCGCCCTCTGGTCTTTCTGATTTGCACTTGCTGACAAGAGGTCATTGAGCGCCTACGTGCAGGATTATACCAAGAGAAATTTCGTGCATTTGGCGCCTTTCGGCTCCTTTCAGACCTTTTGTATATTCCTTTCATCATTCTTTTTTCTGGGCTGGCCTCTCACTGTCGTCGCCCTCTTAACCTCCTCCGCGATGCCCTGGCGGGCTTGATTATCCTCAATGGGCGAGCCCTTCATTTTGATGCGCGACGCCGGGCTACCGTGCGGTCGTGGAAGTCAACGACATCATGCCTATCACCACGGACGCCCAGGGACGTCATCATCGCCGCACACTTGACATTGTGGGCTTGCAACCTGGTGGAGGACCACGGGCCTTGGTCATGTCGTTGTTACGGAGGCGTATAAAGGTCCAGCACCGACACACATCGCTGGCCACGCAGTGAGCGGTGCTGAACAAAGAAAGCTGCAGCACTACTCCGATTACCCCCAATGCGACCAGCTCCTGCCAACGGCAGTCAACATCTTTGGCTGTCTGGGTCCTCGCTTCCACACTCTCCTGCAAAATATTGCCAATTAGGCTACACACGACGTGCAGATGATGTTCCGGCTGAGATGGGCCTGCCAGCTGCATATCTGTCGTTCTTGCGACGACGAGTTTCGGCCTGTTTGCAGCGCGCTTAGGCTAATGCTTTGCACCAGAAAGCTGGGCAAGCTCTACTTGGTGGCAGAAGGGCTTCATATCTGACATCTAGTATTCAGGCATCGATTAGCGTCCTTAATGTTCTGACCCGTGGTTATTGAGCGGGTCAATCTGCTGTAGAGTATGTAGGTCGTTAGATGTGCTTGCCTATATACTTGGCCATTTGGCCTTCGTTTGTTTTTATAATACGAAACCCTTCTACTGGAAGCGTCTTCTTCTTTGGGCGGGCCTCACACACACAGAGCCACTTCTTCTCACAGCCTTTTGGAGAGCCGCTTTCTTCCTCTCCCCCTCTGGAGAAGCTACTTTCTCACATCATTTGCCCTCATTGAAAGAGCTGTTTCCCTTGGCACTGCAGAGCACTCTGTTACACTTCCACGCAGATAAGATTCACACAAATTGGAGTAAGCAAAGTACTCATTTGTTTCTTATTCTAAGGCTAAGGAACATAAAGGTAATGGATACCAAGGCTTCGCAGGACGCGCAGGACTGTTGGCCGGTCTGCTGAGCCCTCCGCCTGTCCCGGCGAGCTCCGCAATATCACTGTTGCCCGCTGACGAATCAGGAAGTGGATCTCCCTGCTGGCGAATCGCAGAGTAGCCCATCCGCGGCCGCCACTTGCGCTGTCGAGATTGAGTTTTCCTCTCCGACTCCTCTTCGAGTCCTCTTCCTGAGGCAAGCGCGGCCAGATTAACTGGTGGCTGGGAGAGGCCAGCCCAAAAGAATGGACCTGTTCACTTTCCGGCCCCTTCAGACCTTGTCAGCTCTTGTGGGGCTGGCTTTTCACAGCCCCTCGGCCCCTTCGAAAAAGCA
This sequence comes from Spirogloea muscicola, assembly GCA_009602725.1. Classification (NCBI taxonomy): domain Eukaryota; kingdom Viridiplantae; phylum Streptophyta; class Zygnematophyceae; order Spirogloeales; family Spirogloeaceae; genus Spirogloea; species Spirogloea muscicola. The sequence continues at coordinate 87,305 of WELB01000248.1, forward strand.
AGCGCGGCCAGATTAACTGGTGGCTGGGAGAGGCCAGCCCAAAGGAATGGACAAACACTCACTTCCCTTCCGGCTTGGGGCGCTCCGCGTTGATCTCCTGCCCGTTCCTCTGCTCTTGATCCTCCATAGCTACCGCCCTCGGCGGCAGAGCTACTTTTGTCGTCCTCTCACTGAGGTGAAGGTGCCTCTCCTACAGTGTGCCTACTTGTAAGAGCTCTTTCGGTTCTACTTAGCCAAGCCTGACGAAGGCTTTCACTGCTGCGCCGGCCTCCTCTGCTCTCGCCGTCCTGCCTCCACAGCTTCCTTGTCATTTTTCTGCCATACCTCTCTCCTTGAGACTACCTTCTTTTCTTCGCAATCGGTCCATGCTAATGATAAAGGCAAAAAAACCTTCCAACCAAGTCTCATAAGTTGATCATATCGATATCTTGGAAAAGCTGCACGAACCCAAACGTAGACAAAGAGAAAAAAAGTAGTTTAATAGAAAACCAGAAAGAACCTGGAATCCAGGTGAAAATTGCAATATCTAGAGGTGGTAACCATCCTCCACAAAAGAAAATAGTACATAGACTACTCATAAGTATCATATTTGCATACTCTCCAAAAAAGAAAAGAGCAAATCCCATAGCAGAGTATTCTACGTTATAACCCGCTACTAATTCCGCTTCTGCTTCTTGTAAATCAAAAGGAGCTCGATTAGTTTCCGCTAGACATGAGATAAAGAATAGAATTAGCAAAGGAAATAAAGGAATACAGTACCATACTTGTTTTTGTGCTAACACTATTGCACTAAAATTGCATGAACCTGCACAAATTAATACAGTAATAATAATTAAACCAATAGAAACTTCATAGGATACCATTTGTGCGGCGGATCGTAATGCCCCCAAAAAGGCATACTTTGAATTACCTGCTTATTGCTCTTTTTATCTATGTAGTTACTACTATTAATGTATTTGCCATTGTTTTATCACTGCGTCAAAATCATTGCAAATACATTACAAATTTGGGTGCCTTAGCACGAACCAATCCAATTCTAGCCGGTAAGATTTCGGGGGGTGGTGGCCGTCAGTGGGCTGCTGTTTAATCCTGGAATATCTTATGACCTATTCCAGCTAGGCCAATGCCCAGACTTAAAGAGAGAAAGAAGCTTCCAGGAGAGGGCGGTGGTTGGGAGAGGCCAGCCCAAAAAAAGAATGAACAAAGTCCGAAGGGGCAGGGGAAACGCTGAAGCACACACGGAATCAAGTAGCTACGAGACACTCAGTAACCCCCACTAAGCAGCCGCAGATCGGAAGAAAGGGCTCGCCCATTGAAAATAGGGGCTGGAAAAGCCAGCCCAAAAAGGGAGGAGCAAAGTACGAGAAGGGGTCCAGGGGAAGCGCTAAGAAAACGAGCACACCAGTCTCCTGGTAGCGGATCCCCTGGCTAGGGCCAGAGGCTGCAGCAAGGGCACGACCGGCACGGAGATGCACGGAGATGCACAGCGCGAGCCATGGAGCGCTGCATCGAGACGGCCAAGCGCATGCAATAAATCTGCGCGAGCGAGCCTGCTGCATGGAAATCCACCAGCTCCCGAGGCTGCGGCAGGCGGTAGCGTGTCGTGAGAGCATGTGGAAGAGCTCGTGCCACCGAGCACCCGACGCACCGTGGGCGTCGATGGCGAGCGGGAAGAACTCGTCGTCTCGCGGGTGGTCAGCGTTTTCTGACTCCTTGGCTCGGGTGGCGTAGGCCACCGCATGCCCAGCCGTGGATGCAGGTTTCGTGGGCTGAGTGCTGTCAAAGGCGTCGGTATTCACCACGTAAAGGATGAGACGCGGCCCACCAGCCAGGGGAGTGGCCAGGAGGTCGACGCGTCGGGCGTGGAGACCGTCCGCCCTCTGCTGGAGAGGCATGACGGCGGAATTTTCGGCGGCCACCGTGAAGCCGGCCTCCACGAGACTGGCATGCATGGAATTGCGGAGGAGGTCGTGCGCCGTCGTCCGCTCATCCACGTGGGCACACCGCAGGACGTGGGCAGCCAGCTCCGCAGGCTTGGCCCCCCGCTCACCGCATTCGCACTGGACCACGCCCTGGAGGCATGGTGGCGGCAGGCGTAGGAGTCGGTGGACTGCGCTGCGGAAGGCGTCGTCAGGGATGGTAAGCGCGTCGGTGAGGGGGAGGACCATCAGCCACGCCGCTGCCCCAGGGGAAAGAACAGCGCTTCCAAATTGACTGGGGAAGATGCCGACCGCATTCGAGCGCGCCCGCGCAGGTCGGGTGCTGCAGGGCGGTGGACACAAAGGCCCGCCGGACTTCTGCATCAAGAGTGTCTCGCTAAGAGAGCCCGGCCGTCTCTTCAGAGAGTAGACCAGGGCTCATGCAGAAGATAAAGATGGTGAATGTAAACATTTGATGGCGAGCTGCCGTTCAATCAGGTGGCCATCGTCTGATGGCTGTTGACTGGTCAGCCAGATGACTAGCGGTGACACGATGGAATGATTCGCTTTCTGGCTGGGCCCGTAAGTTAGAGAGAGTGGCCATATCAAAGATTGGCGACCTATAAGGGGGGCGAATCTGAATGGCAACGCAATCTCAATGGTCGGCTGCTCTCCAAAGGAGAGTGGCCTCCCTCAGCCTGGCAAGGCCGCTGGAAGTATTTACTGATAACCCAGCTGACAAGCATTGTTGACTAGCCCCAACACCGGCTCAAGATGCGCCGTCGCTGTTGTTGGTGCACAACTTTGTCATTCCCATGGACTAACGCAGTACTCCTTTCTAGGTTACAGAATGGTGGTGGAGAGAGCATGCCCAAAAGCATGGACAGAATTGCGCAAAAAGCACAAACGGCACTTAGCAACTTTATGTCAAGTGTCTGATAATCATCACAAAGCGTGCTAATTGCGAAGCCCGAACACGGCAATGCGCGCCTATGATTAAGAAGCAACCACGTGAGTGTGCAGCAATGTCAGAAAAGCTTACACTGGCCCAACCCATACGACAACAACAAGTCCTAAGGTGTTGGGGCTAAAGAACAGAACTCTTCTCAAGGTTTCAGCTCCCATGCGGCGGGCCTGCTGGCCTTTCGCCTGCCTGCTTCCTTGTAGGCAATTCACCTCGAAGGGCATTCCCCTTGTTAGAGGCTCTATCACTTGAAAGATACGATTGGTTAGCTGGCATGTTGAATGCTGATGCTTCCAACAAGCTTAAGTACTATTGGAAAGCAGCTGCGTCCATCATCTGTCGTTTGAAAGGCTGACACTCTCAGCTCCCAACTCAACGTGCTGGACGTTACTGGGAGCTGCAATACTATCCATGCCTGCGTAGAAGGACTTCGGCCATTCAAACCTCACTCAGTGGTATCTCACTCTGCAGCAGTCTGAGCAGTCTGAAATCAGTTTGTACGAGAACAGCCCCCCAAATACGAGGTAGCAAGCTCTTCTTCCCTAGTACGGTCTGCATGATAAGACGAAGGATGGCTGTTAGATGCGAATTAGGAATCTTCCAAGTATCTTCTTGACTTTTCCAAGTGCTTCTTGTCAGACACTCAGACTCACTCATATCTAGCTCTCTGCATGGGCCGTAATACGTTGCTTAAGGTCGTCAATCTCGTAACATTCATATCAATTAGGGTGCGCATGGATCTCCTTCATGAGGTATATGCGGTAAAAGGAAGTGCAGCTGCTTCTGTGGCAGCGTCTCTGGCCTACTTTGGCAAATTTCTTTCTTATGACTGCTGTCTTTGTACACGTAAGCATTATCTGTAAGGTGTCATCACAAGTTACTCGAATGGGTCCAACGATGGTGGCTGAAAGTCATGTAGGTCAAACGAAAATGAGCAAGTAAGATATTCTCCACAGCTTGTGCTGCCTTAGGCCAGTACTTGTTGGCGAGGGGCTGCTTGACTTGGACCGCGCTCATGCTTTCTATGACGTGCAAGAAGGCAGTGGTTGGCTATTACATCCAACTTGCCGTGCGGACGGAGCATAACATGCGGCGAATGATGGAGAATGGCACACCAGCTTCGTCAGCTGGGTGGTGCCAACAGCAAGTGAGGAATGATGAAGGCCTTCGGATGATTCAAGAGAGACTTGTGTTATGAGGTTCTCCTGCCAGTATGATTCTATATCTCCTTGATTCTGATCTATCAAAGACTTATTTGCCTAGATTTTCTGGATCCTGTTCGTCTGCAAGAGACAATGAGCTTTCTCCTCATGAAACTTTCCATGCTTGACCGATACTAGTGTGCTGGGAGCCCCGGAGTTGGCACTCACTCGTAGGAGTAGATGGCCAATGATGCGCTGCGGGAAAGGGGCCGCGTCTGGCTGGTATGTTGTGCCAAAGCAGCCAACAGTGGGGCCACCCTTGCTGGTGGTGCAGCAGAGCAGGGACGACGAGCCCGCCAATTGTCACCGCAGCTTCAGTGCAGTGCATGCAAGGAGGAATGTCGACCTGGAAGCATTGTTGAAGCCCGAGCACTATTGGAGTGGATACTGTTCGTGAAGATGGCCCTGCCATGACGGCAGCACTGGCGATGGCTGCAACGGTTGCAGCGACATTGGTAGCGGCTGCAAAGACAGTGCCGGCGGCAGCACTGAAGATTGCGACTTGGACTGGGGAGACTGCGGTGGTACAGAGGAGTGCAGGAAGTTGTGCCCTCCACCGTCACCTTGTTCATTCAATCTGGGCTGGCCTTCAATAGCCATTGCTGATAGAGCTTCTTCTCCAGCGTCCCTTGACTCAACCCCACAGGAGCTGTCATTCAGTATTCCATCGGCTCATCAGTGGTTTGGCAAGCATACTTAGAGGTGGACATATGATGCGCAATCAATCTTTGGTTTCGTGTAAGATGAAGTCGCCAGCACGGTTCCTGCAGCTGCGCTTCGATCAGGCAACATGCGCTATGCGCCCGAATCTAGCGTCGGTGCAGAGCCCGTCCTGTCGCCCGTAGAGCTCAAAGAGGAGCCCACTTCTCTTCGGAAAGTAGCCGAAGGCCATAACCTTGCCTCGAAGGTTACGACCCACCTTGACCGCGCCGTATATGATACCGGCTAGGTACCGGGTCAGCGGTAAGGTGAAGGCCAGCCCAAACAGTAGGACAAGTTCTGTCCGAGAGCGAGAAAGAGTGGGGAGAGGAGGGCAGATTGAAAGCAGCTCTACCCATAAGGGGCTGATCGCTGTGACATGCCAGCCCACAGTAGGGTGGACAAGATCCGAAGGGGGGAGGGAGAAGCAGAGAGGAAAAGACTGCCTATCGTGACAATCACTGGTTTCGCGGGAACGTGGTCTTCCTGCTCGATGTGGGGCTCTCCTCTCTTTCGTCTGTTGCTTTACTTGGTGGTCTGCCTCGCGTCAGCGCTTCTCCTCTTTACTCTCTTGCTGACTAGAGGTCACTGAGCTGGCACACTTAGGGTTCTGTATGTTCTCCGAGACCTTGTTCAGTCATTTGTGGGCTACGCTGTCACAGCCCTCGGCCCCTTAACAAGAGCCGCTTCTTCTGGCTTGTAAGTTGCGCTTAGCCCTCGATAGCCACCACCCGCGTTCACGCTTGGCCCTCCCGCTAGACCAGCCTTGAGCCTGCAGTACGACATCACCGCAAGCGCATCCAAGAACGAGGTACAAGACAATCACGGAGGCGCATTTTGGTATCAAGGCGATGGAGACGAAAGCGCAAATCAATTCCAATACTGCCGCGCGATGCCGACGAAGGCGCAACCCGGAATTACAGCTTCTGTGAGCCATACATCATTAGTGGTTAGTCCTCAGTAGCAAGCATTAGCGAGAGGCCGGGAAGCTCCCCTCGACTATAGCGCCGCTGGCTCGCTAGCGAAGGTGTTTCGCATGCGCCTGTTCAACCCCCTCCAACGGTCCAGGGCCCACGCCTAGCACCTGCGTGCTGGCCGTGCTCTTCTAGCTGCGGCCTCTGGCCTTCAATTGATGCCGGCGCCCAGCACACAATTCGTTTATGCAGATAGTGATCATGACGAGGGTGACACCCGGGGTTGGACAGTGTGGTGGCGATCAAAGCCCGGAATGGCAGCGAGCCTGAAGCGTCCACCACTCGAGCAATCATGGGGTCATTGACTGGCTCTGGCGCATGATGGGGGCTTCTAAGCCATCATGCGCGCCATCCGCCGTGATGCAGGGCGTTAAGCTAAACGCCTCTGAACGCCAAAACGGTTCAGTTGTACACGACTCTTAGTGACTTGCTGAAAACACTGCCATTGCAAAGCCTTCACGTCCTCACATACAGGCAAACTTCACCAGCCGTAGGACCCACAAAGGTTTGCCTGTAGCCATGCATTTGTACCCCCTGCTCGCGACGTCCACTTCTTTGAGCCCCTTGCAGCTATGACTCGCTTCTCCTATCCATTGGACCCTCCTTGAATACACTAATTACGGTGTGTCATATGACATATTCAAAGAAACAAATCAACATTTCATTGAGCTCATGTGCAATTGTTGTCGCAATATGACGTTCACAAGCCTATGATTACCACTTTACCCAGCAGCAGCAGATACGTGGCGTTGTGTGCATTGGTTAGCTTCAGAACAGTAAAAGTTTCGTTTGTCATGGTTTGACACTCACTCTGACAAATATGTATTACAAATAACGCTCACGACTAACAACATTTGAAGGAACGATGGAGAGTTAAGATTTCACTTCAGGCTACTACTACGCACTTATGGCATTCGCGCACGTTCACTAAGTGATAGAAGCAAGCACTTGAGTCCAACGATTTGAATAGTAAGTATGCTCTCATCTCAAGGCCTCTTCAAAGCAGCCTACACAAGTGTATCATTGTAGCACTCTTTGGGGACAATGTGTTCAGACAGGGCTTGAGTGTTCCAAGGCATACTAACTCAAGAGCGAAGTGCCCATGTCATCGAGAAACAAGCAGAAAGGTGACAAGGCACATGACTATATCTTGCAGAAAGCTTGGTGGTTGTCACTAACGCAGGCAGGCTTTGTTATAACCCAGGCCACCAAAAACGACAAATGCACCAGCACCTCCTTCCGAGTCATCAACATCGCCACCGATATCATAGCAGTGCGCATTAGAGGTAACACCGATGAGACTTGATCCGACACTCACACCCTGGGAGTATCTGTTGACATATGCGATGTTGGAGATGAAAGCAGCCACACCTGAGGCTGGAAAGTACCCATTGCCCATGTTTGTCTGAGTGTGCCGACCGGCGGGGTGGGTATCAAGGACCTCGCCACCAAATTGGGCATTACTTGCATAGAACTTGAGGTTAGGAAGAAGGGTACGCGGCCAGTAGCCCACCGCAGACTTTCCAATGAATACCCACCAATTGCCTGTCTTGGCATCCTGCAGCGTGAGGACACCCACCTTTCAAGAGGTTGTGGAAAGCAACGATGCAGGCAATTTACAAGGCCAACAAGGGCACAACGTCAGGAGGTTGTTGGAGAAGAAGAACGCATGCAATTGCAAGGTCAACAATGACTTCATGATTGTGTCTAAAATGCACCACTACTAGACTGACGTAATCCTCGAGAATTCAGGGCTGGAGGCATGCAAATACTGATCAACGAAAAGCCCATTGTACAGCTGGGTAGATCTTGCAAAGTGACTCACCCTTACTATGCTCAGAGAGATTACGTATTGTGTCTTAGAGCCGGCTTTGGAGATGGGGCCGAGTATACCCCCAAGACGTATTTTGCTGCTCGTCTGAACAAAGCCTTTGCAGTCTAGATTAAAGCAGCCTGTCTTCCTGAAGCTATCCCTCTGCAAGAGGCAGTTCAGCATAGCAAGGAGGTCAATAGAGCCAATGTGGCTGTGACAACGTCAGCCATGGCGTGAACCGTAAGCCACGGACTTCACACCCAAAGCATGAAGTACTTACCGTCCAGTAGATGAACAGATGTGGTTGCTTGTCACCATACTTCCTGGGTCACACCTGAGGAACCAAACAGGACCTGGTGGTAGCCAATCATGAGGCTCTTGTTGAATGCTCACTGGGTGAATGCTTGGACGACAAGCGCATGGTAGACATCAATGACAAGGACCATTTGGCTAGCAATCATGTGCACAGAGTGCATCCCCAGGGGTTTCCCATGGAAGTCAAAGGACGTACAAACGAGCAGACATGGCAAGCAGCTTCTTGTATCTGTAGAGGAGTGGCCTACAGAAAGGCCCACTCGAGCAAGAGGTCAGAAAGTATACCTCCCAGCCGGCCTCAATGACTGTCAAATCCCCGCGTGACGCGCTTCCTGAATATAGCCACATTTGGCTGGTACTGAACTCATTTGGGCTTTGCACATATGGATCATAAATGTTGAAATTTGCAGTGGCCCCATAGATGTGAGTAGGACCATATATGCCAACAGCAATCTGCAGCCCAGTATTAAACAGCTGTTCAATTCTTAATTTGGTCCTAATCACATTAAGGAACTGCTTCAGTGATGCTTGCATGTAAGAAGCGGGACCAATTCTAAGTGATACAGTGCTACTGAGGATCAAGAAGCGTCAGTGTCTGTGGAGATTCTCGGGGAACTTAAGTCAATCGCAACCTTACCTCCGCAACAGTGCCTGAGCTGCTGGCTGCTGACCGGTGCAATATATGCACTGGAATACCACTTGAGTCAGTCGTATTCTTGGCAGCAACTGGCTTCTCAGCACCCTCTAGTAGAGTGTCAAAAAGCCCACTCCTAACTCCAGAGGGATATCTGGCCATGAATGCTGCCACTGAACCGGCAGCAAGGACTGCCTTGGCTGCCACAAAGAAACAAACAGCAGTGGACCTGATCACCACACTCAGATCTGAGACTGCAGTCCGTCAGGGCTTTCCTTCAGCAATGTGCGAGTCCTGGAGACCTCTATCAGACATGACAATGCCAGGTGAACAGAAACACATCTATGTGGCTTAGCGGAGCTGTAGAAACGGCACAAAGATCGATGAGAGCCTGAGGTGCCCACCTCCGTGGCGCAACACAGGGATTGTTCCTTTTGGGCACGCTTCCTTCTTGCTTGGTGGCAAGGAATTTGGCCCAAGTGTTATATTGAGTAGCTTGGATGGCTTCATCTGAAGCCATGTAAATAAACGGGTGTTGATTTATGATGCAGCCAAGGCATTCTCGGATGCTGTGCACCTCCTCACGCTTCTACGTAGATTTCTTTATTTCTGAGGACTTCTAAGATGCACATCCTATTCGGCATGCTGTGTTAACGTGCCTCGAATCAGGCTAACAACCTGAGCATCGTTATCATATGTTGCCCTTTCTCTAGCTCCAGGTATTGACACTTCCAAAAGGGTGAGTAGCACAGAGGAATTTGCAAGGAAGGCCCGGCAAGCATTGTTGTCACACAGGCTTGTAAGGGGCCTACCTGGATCTTGTGGTTCTTCATACTGGGATGTCGCAAAGAGTATTGATGTGTCACATTCACGCAGTCATATATGTCATTCTCACCCTCTCCCTGGCATCATGAGAAGAAGATGCTGGGTGTCAGGTATATCAGCTAATGATTGACAAGTCTAAACAGGGCAAGCAGCTGCATTGGACACAAGAGTGGCAGTCTCGTGAATCACTTACCTTCAACGTTGTTACAATTGGTGAACTGCGCTCGGCCAAGTAGGCATCGATCTCCTTCAGGTCCTGACCTGCATTTGAGACCTCTATCTTTCGTGGGCAGCCTGACACAAGGTGTACGTCTCGCAGTACTTGACCAGAATTCTTAGCCAACACATGCTGCTCTACTGACACTCTTATCATGACTTCAGTTAACCCACTTTGCTGAACCCTTGGCTTGAAGCAGCATGGCTGAGCTGGCGTGTGAAGTAACACACTTTGCAAGTTACTTCCTCAATCTCCCACATGTTTGCAACCATTTGCTATGCATAGACTCGTATCAGCTTCCCTGCTCAAGCTTCTCTGGACATCAACGTTCTCACAGCAGCTAGTAAGGGAGGTTGGTTGTAGACTGCCCTCTCTCCAGCGGCAGCTTACCTGTAGTCAAGCTGGCCACGCCCAGGAAGCAGCAGAGCAACAGGAGACGGTGGATCGGCGGGCTTGCCATTACAAAGCCTTAGGCCTGTCTTCCGCCAGACGCGGTCCAACGTATGGGCTTCGACGAGGATAATGGCCAGCCTAGAAAGCTGAGGGGTGGGAGGAAGTGGCCTAGCTGGCGAGGGTCTGACCTTCGACAAGGCGGGGGTCAGAATAGACCACGGCCTGAAAGGCTGGCGGGAATGGGCAGCAGGAGAGTGTTGAGCAAGGGTCGGGGGGATGCTTATCAGTGAGTTGGAGGCTTGGGGCGGACGGCAGGAGGGAGCAAGAGATCGGGCCGGGAGGATGTGTGGAAAAGGCGAGGAAGGGGGGGAGAAGGGACCGGGCGTGTGTGCTGGCCGATCAGCTCTGGGCTTCAATGAGAGCTTACCCGGAAGGGGGGCGGTGCCGGTGAAAGGCCAGCCCAAAGAAGATAAGACAAAGTCCGAAGGGGCGGAATTCTAGCAGAGCGGCTGTAACAGCCAGCCATAAGCATACAGAGGATGTTCATAGGAAACCGAGGGGCTGCAAAAGCCAGCAGGTCATTTGAATGGGCGTTCAAAGGTACTGATATCCGAGGAGAAGTGATATCTGAGGAGGCAGGCGGGAAGCGGGGCGGGCTTTTGGCCGCGTCATCTCAGCGTAGTCGCGCCGCCCGGGAATGCCGCCCAGACCAGACCGCCGCTTGACCCGGCTTGACCTTGCCGAGAAGACGCCTGCCGGAGTCACCGGAAATTCTCCACACATCGAATCTGATTATTGCGGCTGCTGAAACTCAAGAATCGGCTGTTAAATGCCAGCCAATGCATACTGGTGTTCATGACGGAGCCACAGGCTAGGCAGACAGGGCGCCCTTAGTACCCCCGTGTCAGCAGTAGGAAGGCAGATGAGCTGAGGGGAGGAAGAGCAACCCCGCTGCGCAAGCCAGAGGCTGCTGCAAGGGCGCGACCAGCCCGGCGATGCCAACCAAGCGCCTGGGACGGCTGTAGGCATATAGATGAACGCATGCGGTCGCAGGACACAAGACCCGAAGGCACCGAGCCTCCAGGAAGTGCTGCACCCCGCCGGGTGGTCCTTGTACTTGTGCAACAGAATCTGAATTTGAGCAGGCGCATCGCCACCGCCTGTCCCAGCACGAGGGGGGCGGGCAGCCGTCCGATGAGCCTCGAATACCGCACGAAGTACAATCTCATTGCCAGGGCCGGGGCGCTGCCGCAGCGCCTGCATTCCCAGCGAACCCTCCACAAAGCCCAGAATGCTCAGACCCGCCTTCAAAGTACATCCCTTCTACACTACTTTGGGCTGACCTCGCCTCACATGGAAAGCTCCTACTCTAAAGCGATTGCCTCTGCGAAAGAGCTTTTCGATCTCCAAAGGCTGCCACCTCTAGGGAAGAGCACCTCCTTCGCAGCAACCGTCGTTTCTCCGACCTGCGGCTGCTTAGTAGGGGTTACTGGGTGCTTCGTAGCTACTTGATCCTGTGTGTGTTTCAGCGTTTTCACTGGCCTCGTCGACCTTTCTTAATGCTTTTGTCTGGGCTGGCCATTCACAGCCACCGCCCTCCCCTGGAAGCGTCCGTCTTCTGTCTGAAGAGCTTCTGGCACCGACTTCAGCGGAAAGCAGGCAGCCAGAGCCTAATTGACCCAGGCACGCCCGGTCTGGAGCCAGCCTAAGTCGCACCAGGTGGCTTCTGACTCGGCAGCCGGTGCGGACATGCTCTGGTCGATCGTGAGGGCTGGCTCCTGCTACTGTGCTCTCGGATTTGGGGTTGGTTGTGATCATTATAGGGTTTAGAGTGAAAGGTCCCACCTTTCGTCCTTCCCCTTGTTAGAAATTGCTCGCCAATAGAGGGTAGGGGCTGGGAAAGGCCAGCCTAGAAAGAATGGACAAGGTCCAAAGGGTTACAAGGTGCCGAAGAAGGAAACCACAGGTAGACACGAGAATATCGCAGATGGAAACTTAGTACCCACGAGTGAGCAGCAGCAAGTCGGAGTAAGTCGCAGCTAGCGCTGACTACCTCACCTGCCGCATTGGCCTCTGGGCACGCTACCTGCAGCCGACATTCGCCCATTGAACACGTTGTGCGAGCTGTACAAGAAATGCGGAAAAGAATGCGGCTGCTGATATGCATATATAATACTGCTGATATACGTACAAGGAATATAACACCTCCCTCCTCCAGTAATCAGCCTCCCTGTTACAGCATTCAGCCATACGTTTCCTCCCTCTACAGCCATTCTATGTCCTCCAGCCTCCCTCTGACCACGACCAAGGCACCAGCAAGACTCACCTCCCTTCCACATAAAGAGCTAAGTATGTGGTCAAGTGTGCAAGGCGTTTACAATCCAGCCCAAAGGCCTACCTGATACTCATGTATCTCTGCGGCCTTCCCCACCTGTTTAACCAGGTTCCAGCCAATGAGAGTCTGATCACCGGGCTGGGAGTGAGATATCGCCATGCACATGCTGCATTGCACAACTGGCCCTAAAACAAAGGCACCCAGAAACATGTCAAGACCCCCTGACATTTTGATAGGCTACTGGAGGTGAGCGATGTCATGCCCATCACTACAGACGCCCAGTAGGGTCGTCACCGCTGCATCCTTGACTTTTGGTGTAGCTGACCATTGACGACATTATCTCAAGGCCCAATTTTCAAAGGTCTTTGTTGCTAGCCACGTGGTGATCATTGCAATGGAGAGTACAGTTGCATAATTGCTTTGACAAAGTGCTGCTCCTGCGTTGCGTGGCTGGTCAATTTGCTTCTCCGTCTTGCAACTCGCTTTCTCACGAGTTGGGGGATAGCTACTCACTTGAATTGCGTCTTTGTAGAGTCCACAATCATCATCTAAGTTGAAGGGCTGCCATAAGAGGGAGTAGCTGTGAGGAGAAAGATGGAGAAGAGCAGGAGTTAGGCAGAGCTGCCAGGCAGAGAGGACGCCTACTGAGAGAATGTCTAGCAAACATCCTACCAATTCCCATGAATTGGAAATGATCTCGCGTATTTTGAGCTGCGGTCAGGTAATCCGCAACAGAAGCCTTCAAAGCCTTGCAGCTGACAACTAGCGCTTTTACGTTATCAATTTTCTCTTTATTCCACCCCTTCGATTCTTGCCCACCCACCCCAACCTACCCTACCCTGCAAATCCCCGATTTAGTCTGCATGGCTAAGTCCATCTTGGTCTGGCTTTTGACGAAAGTATGGGCACAACGGATGCGCTTGGCTGGGGAGACACTTTTTATTGCTGGGGCAGCATGATTTGCCAGCAGGGCAGAGGACAGTTACATCAGGAGCAGGTTGGGTGCACACCCGCTTCTACAGCAAGCACTCTCCCTGAGGTGTACATCGTGCCTAGTGATAAAGCTCACTTTGTTGCGACCATCGAAGAAGGTTGCACACAGCCGAAGTGGTGAAATCAGCCTAACGGATAATGCATTGTCAGCGAGATCGCAAGAAGCTGCCTGACAACGACTAGGACCCTCAAAGTGCGTGCTATAGATGCATCTGGAGCAGGCATGACTTACACCCTGGCAAACTTGGATACTGGGACAACATCCACAGGCTCAACAATGAAATGCGCCACAAAAGCAGCCAAGCTTCTTAATTTCCGATCACTCTAAGAAGTTGGCCAGGAAAGAGAGCCTTAGCAGGCTGAGGTCTCGTTCGTTGATGGTATGTACAAACAAATCACTCCAACTAACAACGGCCTTGCACCACCACCCAGAGATTATCTACAATTACAGAACGCCAGTGCTGTGACAAATATGTCCATGTGCGTTATTGGCCATGGAGATTGCGGGACATTGCGGAAGTGCTTACTTCATAGCTGAGAGGAGCAAGAAGGTGGAAAAAAATAGCAGCACTTACTACATGTTGGCCTAGCCACTTGTAACTGCTGCATCTCTGGAGAGCTCGAAGCCGCTTGCCTCCGAGGAGGGCCAGTGTGGCGCCTTAGCTGTGACGTACTGATCCCTACACATACAGTTAGGGGTTAGGACGTCCTTATTGGTTTCAGGTTGCTGGGTTTTAGAGACAAACCCCCAGCACGGTGAAGCACCACGTGTACCACGCAGCGGAAGACCTTGCCCTGAGGCGCAGCCGACAGGCGGCGACTCACCTCTCAGGTACCGGCCAGCAACTGTCCCCAAAGGGAGCAGCCACAGTCTACCTTCGGGAGAGCCGATAAAAATCCCAGGGACGGGTTGCGGCGTCGGGCTGCAGCAGCAGGCAGCAGCAGGCCTGCGTGGGCGAGCTGCGGCAGCAGGTGGCAGCAGGACTGCGCGCCTCTCTTTCGCTTGGGCTTCGCTGACTTGGACCGGGTGCCCTGAGGCTGGTCGCAGCCCTACTTACTGTGCTTCATGTGCCACCCTCCCCAGGGGTCTCTGGGAGGCTCGCCTCAATGGCCACCTTCGAGAAAGCGGGCCCGACAAGGGGGATACGAGCGTGAGGGCGGCGGCGCCGCCATGCGCGGCGTGTAGCCGCCCTGCGCGGCGCCGCCAGGCGCGTTGCGGCACCGCCAGTTGCGTCACAGCGCCACACGCGTCTCAAGCATGTCGCTACGAGTGCGGCGGCACCGCCGGGTAGGCGGCGGTGCGGCGGCCATGCGCCGGCCGCACCAGCGGTGCGGCGGCGATACGGCGGTGAGTCGGCGGCCGCTCCGGCGGCGCGGCGGCCATGCCGCCAGAAGCCCGGCGGCCATGCGGCGGCAGCTCCGGTGAGCCGCGGCGCGCCGCGCGCCCACGTGTCGCACGCCAACGATACTGGGGCCGCGCGCCGTTACTACGCGTTACCTTTTAAACCAAGGTTAAACGGCACGTAACGGGTGGGGACGTTACATTATCGTCCCCACCCGTTACATTAGCTGACCAAATAAGTGACGACCGTCGATGCACTTCTTCATGTTAGAGACCGATTTTCCAGCAACCGGGCAAATCTCATACCCGTTTGCATTTATAGATGTCTGCTTTCACACAGATATGATACTATGCGTGAAGTAGAATGGAGCAAAGCAAGTAGACATTGAACCAGGATGGGCTGCCCAAATTGTTTTGATTTGTATGTGGACGTGTTTCCACGTCCACATACACATCTTGCCGCAAAGAGAGGGCTACATCAAGCAGAACGATGGCATCTTTGACGTTACTAATGAGGGCGAAAAGATTCTATTCAGTCGAGATGCTGGCTTTGGACAAAGAGACGAAGAGTGGCACCAAGAGACATGGCAGTGGAAGTGAAGAGGCTGCTCTTTGCGAACTGCGAACTCTTGAACGATAGCACCTGTACTATGGAAAGAGCTGCATGCAAGGCCTATTTCTTGCCAGGTACTGCAAAAGGCTTGTTCCACGCTCCTGTTTCTTGTGTGAAGGCAGGAAGTACATGTGGCGGCGGAACGGCAGCCAAGGACTGTAGGCGTTGTTCTGGATCCGGGTCTGGCGGTATGGTGTTTTGCTGCTCACACTATATCTGCTGCAGGCTGCCAGAAGCTGCTGCAAAACTTGGAGAAGTAGCGTGTGAATGTGAAGAGGATGTGGTATCTACCAGCTAGAGGAAGGCCATTCCCAGAAATAAATATTCCAGAATTTAGCTGTCAGATCTGGTGCAGTCTGATGTCTGTGGCCCCAGGGAAACACAAACTATGAGGGTGAGGCGGCTTAGTAGATGTAGAATCTTGCTTGTTCTCACTAGATGTTGAAACCTTGGAGTAGTGATTGTGGTAACATAGAAAATGCGGATTAGCTGAGTAGTCTTGACTCAGCCTATGTGTTGTGAGAGATCGCTCCCTGAAAGAAGGAATGCTCCAGCACATCATGTCTATCCTGTATCTGAGGCCGCCGCATTGCTATAAATCTGGGGTCCACGAAAGCCATACACCCTAGCTATGGCTTCCACCCACCCTGGGTTCCGGCGGAGCCTGTGCTAGTCTGAATGTCATGAACTGCCATCAGCGGGTCTGAGACTGTGCTGCAGAGACGGTGTAACTCTGCTGGTTCTATGGAGGGGCGCATATGTCCAGCCGAGAGTACGGAGTGGAGAAGACAGGAAATTGTGGCTGTCTTTCACACTCAAGAGGTCCAGTACTGCGCTTGCCTTGGGCCGCCTTGCACCTTACACTGCTGCAATTTTGCCACTTAGGAGCATCGACTCTGGCTGGTTTTTCGCAGCCACTAACTTATGTGGCACAGCCTATAGCGACCTGCCAGCCACCTCTAAAAGTCCTTATTTTGCAGCAATGACCTTGTGGAGGACTCTTATCCTAGTTGCTGAGGCAAGGGAATGTTAGTATATCCTAGTGAGAGAAGTACAGGACTCCTCCAGTGCGCAAGCTTAAATGCTGTCTAGTTGCCGACTTGCCTTGTGCCGCCGTCCAAAGCACGTCATGCATAGCGGCAGCAGTCTGCAACACCGGCGTTTTTCCAGTTTGACTGGCTCCTCACAGACACCGGCTCTCACTAAGAACCAAATCAATCAGGGCAACTGCACCAACTCCAGCAGCTACTAGACTCTATCCTTATGCCAATTTTGACTAGCAACTCTTGCCCCACTTGTCCACTCCTCTAGCTGGCTTCTCAAAGCTATTGCTCCTTATGAGAATCGAGCATTACATCCAAGTCTCTCTTCACAACACTGCCGCGGTTGCTGCCTAGCTCACAGATGGGTGATGCTCATACCTGCTGTGCAGGCCTGGCCTGCCGGCCTGCGTGCTCCGCTGCTGCATGGTCTGCCTTATCTTGACAACCTGTCAGGCAATGCTCACAATTAGTGGCCAACTTCGGCAAGAGATGAGCAAGATGTACTTTTGGCTTCTCTAAATGCAGACAGAAAGCAAGCTTTTCAGAACAGATTGTCAAGCTTAGCACTTTGCAAGTACAAACTTAAGTGCTGGAACTTGACCTTGGGCCAGCCTTAAAGCTGAGTTTGAATTGGGGCCATTTGTGGCCTGTGGGTTAAACATTGAGATGCGATACAATGCTGGCCCTCAAACTGCGTTCAAAAGCCTTGACGCCACACAAGTTGGGCAATGGACATCATGTAAAGCAATAAAGCTCAAAAACTCCCGTCCACGTACACAGGATGGGTCTCGCGTAGAGGCCTATTCAGTATGAGGTAGCGCATTGCATCTAGCTCAAAGCACTAGTTGGTGACAGCGATCTGCTATCATATGCATGCCAGCAATATAATCCAGCTGTTTGTGGGTTCCTGCCCTATTCTCGAAAACAAGAAAGGGCCTTCCGCCCTAAGTCTGTGACATTGCACAGGATATGTCATGTCGAGTCTAGTTTCAGTGCAACAGCAATCGCGCTTTATGAGGTTGTTATACTGGGCAGGCAGGGGCACGTATGCAGACAAATTTGCTATCAGGCATCACGGGCCCTGCTCCAGTGCAGCAAATCTGGAAAATTGGAAATAATACCATGTCAGAGATCACAACCACTTTCTCTTACTAGGCACGGTGGCCACCACTTCCCTTTCAATCTCAATTCGACAATGACCTGTTAGGAGGCCTTCGCATCTCTTCACATTCAGGAGTGGTTTACGTAGCTGCAGCAGCGACACTTTGGCAGCATAACTCTTTATTAAGACTTGCAGCAAGCACTTGCGTCTAGCAGAAGTAGACACTCTTCACACCTGGTTAGGAGGGCAGCAAAGGTACTTCACGCTGGTGGAAGTCTTGGCATAGCAGACACGCTTGGAAGGAACACACTGATGAGTGTTGGGGCAGCACACTTCCCCAGTAGGACAGAGGACAACAGCAGTGCTAGGAGGCGCCAGTGGGCATGCTTGCTGTTCCGGGACACAATGTCCCTGCGTGTGAACCGCCAAGGTAGAGTCACTCATGTAGGACAAAGTCGTATCAAGAAGAAGAGACATCCAGAGTGACATTCAGAGGTCGTTAACCTGATATAAAGAGTAGCTCGAGGTGCAGCACTACGAACCTGATAGCAGACTTGGTTGGAAGGACAGCAGCCGCAGGTTTTGTTTGCGCGAAGGCACTGCATTGCAGTCAAGCAGAGTAAATGTTAGAAGGTCACGATTATGCAATCCCCAGTACATGCTATTTCTCCTGCCTGTACGACGATCGCGGCTTGCGGATACAGGCGATTGAGGATTTGAAGTGCTTAAGACGAGGACAAAGCAGGTCACGCGAGGAACTGACCAAGCAGCACTCAGTAGTACAGGTGGTAGGACATGCTTGAGCCTCCGCTTCAAAGGCTGTCGCCTGCGATGTACTTGAGAGTCCGTTAGAGGCGCTTTTATTCACTAAGCACAGTAGCTTCAGCCCTTGATACGAGTGCTCCTCTGGCGCCTGCACTTCATACAAACTCAGAAGTACTACAGAAACGACCTGGGCACAGAGCTGGCAGACCTGACCAAACTCACCCCCAAGCAGCACAATGAGCAGGGCGGCGAATGCCGCAGCCTTGACTGCCATCCTTGAGTTGCGGAGTAGGGCCGCCGACTAAAGCTGGAGCGGCAAGAAGAGCTTCTAGCAGTCTCCAGCAGCAGGTCGAGTGGAATGGGCGATTGAGCTGTGAATGAGTAACCTAGCAAGTGGTCCCTTTCTCTACAAGGAGCCTTCTAAGTGCTGACTGCTGGCCAGCGAGGGGAATCTCCGCCATGGCCACGAGCTGGGCCTGGAGAGATACCTGGCCCGCAGGAGATGCCCAGAAGAACGAGGAGGACGGGCCTGCTGAATCACTGATCGTAACGGATAAGTCCCGTTGGGGTAAACATTAGACGAAGAGCTCCTCAAGAGGGGCAATATGAACGGAAGTAAGCTCTTCTAAGGGGGGCGAGGGCTGTGAAAGCCAGCCCGGAAAGAAAGGACAAGGTCCGAGGGAAGCTCAGTACCCACGAGTGAGCAACATCAGGTCTGAGTAGCTCGCTGCAGGGAAAGAGGCACTCCTCCGAGACCCAGAGGCGGAAGGGGTCGGAAAGAATAGAAAGAATAGAAAAGAAAGCGCGCCCAACGAGAAATGGGGCTGGCAGAGGAAGTGGCTCTCCCAATGGGGGCAACAAGAAGTGGTTCTCCAAATAGGGGCAAGGGCTGTGACAAGCCAGCCTGGAAAGAATGGACAACGTTCGAAGGGGCCAAAATACGAAGGGGCCAGAGGCGCTAGCTCCAAACTAGGAAGGATGAATCACTCAATAGAAGAAGTGGCTCTCCCATTGGGGGCAAGGGCTGTGAGAAGCCAGCCCGAAAAGACTCGACAAGGTTCGAAGGGGCCAAACTACGAGCTAAGCAGCGACTGCGGGGCCTGAAGAGGCTATGGCAGAACGGGGGAGGATGGACCACTTAGTAGTTACGAGTGAGGAGCCTCACATCCGACAGACTAGCTGCCGGTAAACTATCCCCTGATGAAAGCCGGAGGCCGCAGCGAGAGCACGGCCAGCACGCAGATGCAAGGCGTGGGCCATGGACCGCTGGAGGGAGACGGACAAGCGCATACGATACACCTGAGCCCACGAGCCAGCGGCGTTGAAGTCAGCCGGCTCACCGCGCCTGCGGGACACAGCGCGCCGTGCAAGCCTGGCCAACAGGTCGAGCCAGTGGGATCCGAGAGCCCCATGCACGTCCACAGCCAGGGGGACGAACTCGTCGGCAGCCGGGTGGGCGGCGTGTTTGGCCGCCTTGCTGCGAGCGGCCTTTGCCGCAGCGTGGCCAGCCCGCGAGGCAGAAAGCCCCGGGTTGGAGCGTTCGACCACATCAGTGGTGACCACATCGGCAATGATGCGCCCGCCACCGCCCGTCGTGGACGCCACCAGGTCGACGCGGCGCGTGTGGAGTCCGTCGGCCCTCTGGAGGATGGGCATGACAGAAGGATTCTCCATCGCAACTGTGTATCCGGCCTCCTGAAAGATGCCGAACATACCGTCGCGGAGGAGGTCGTGAGCGGCTGTGCGCTCGCCGCCAGTGGCGCAGCAAAGGATATGCGCCGCTAGCTCCGGCGGGTCCGTCGGCCGCTCCCCACACTCACACTCAATAACGAGGGAGGAGCTTCAAGTCCGACAGACTGGGGCTGGCAGAGGCCAGCCCTAAATTAGTGGACAAATTGCGAAGAGTCAAAAAGATGCCAAAAAAGCGCTGAAACACGCAAGTAGGCAATTAACACGAAGGATGGTCACTTGGTAGTGGATAGGCCTGAGTTTAAGGCTGGCTTTACAGTTTGAAAGACCAGCTCAAGCCACTTGGGCTTACTAAGCTCTCATCCGATATTGTCTTGTGCATAGCTGTATGAAATAGGCGCCTTTCGGCTCATTCGACCTTGTCCATTCTATTTGGGCTCGCCTTTCACAACAACAGCCCTATTTTGAAGAGCTGTTGTTCTGAAGAGCTGTCATTGGTTTTAGGGTTTAGAGGTCATGGTTTGGGGTTTATTTATTGCCCCCTCATGCGCCTTTCGGCCCTCCTCGGGCCTTGTTCAATCCTTCCGCGCTGTCCTGTCGGAAGCGTCTTCCTTCTTTCACACTTCGAACCTTGTCAATAGTCTTAATAAAATTGGCTTATTTGGATTTTGGTCCATGATGGTTTTCTTATTCATTTTAACTGTTGGGTTTGTCTATGAATGGAAACAAGGAGCTCTAGATTGGGAATAATCCAGACTCCGGGCAATTAGCTCAGTTGGTAGAGTGCCTCGTTTACACCGAGAGAGTCAGCGGTTCAAATCCGTTATTGCCCATCAACAAGATTCTCTTTTCGGGCTGGCTGTTCACAGCCATCGTCCCCATTGGGAGAGCCACTTCTTCGTTCACAGATAGCAAGCGCGACCTTCTTTCACAGCCCTTACCTTACCCCCACTGGGATCGCCACCATTCTTCTTTTCACAGCCCTCGCCACTTCCATAGCGCGGCCTGCTCGCGAGCGGCTGGGAGAGGCCAGCCCAGAAGAAAGAAGGAACAAATGTCGAAGGGGCCACTTCTCGCCACTGTCATCCAGCTCCTCCAGTGTAAGGCAATGGCTGTGAGGAAATGGCTCTCCGCGGTGGCTCTCACTACAGGGGCGAGGGCTTTGCATTTGCCAGCCCGGTAACTTTGACCAAGTACGAAAGGGCCTGAAAAGAAGAAGTGCGCGCCCATAGAGAAGAGGGGCTGGCAAAGCCAGCTCAAAAAAGAATGGACAATGTCCAAAGCCAAAGAAAGAGGAGCCGGAAAAATGACTACACTACAAAATACTGTAGAACACAGAGCCGATGCAGAGGGAAGCTCAGTACCCACGAGTGAGCAACATCAGGTCTGAGTAGCTCGCTGCAGGGGAAGAGGCACCCCGCCGAGACGCAGAGGCGGCGGCCATAGCATGGCCTGCTCGCGTGTGGACGGCGTGGGCAAGGGAGCGGTGAAGCGACACGGCCAGCTAAATAGCGCTGAAAGACGACAGTAACTGGTGGCTGTGAGAGGCCAGCCCAAAGGAATGGACAAGGCCTGAAGGAGCCGGATGGCGCCGAAAGCAGGGTACTAAGTGCTGAAAAGAAAAAACAGAACTAAATCAGGACCGTGGAGGATAACCTAGTGATTACCTGGTAGCCCCTACTTAGTAGTCGGAAAGAAGTGAGCAAAAAGAAACAAGACTAAAACCTTCCTAGAAAGGCGGGGTGGGGGTGGGAGAATGGCGGCCAAGCCTGGGCGGCCGCGCCAGTGGGACGTGCTGAAGTAGGAGAAGGGCTCGCCCTAAGAAAAAGAGAGAAGGGCTCGCCCATTGAGGATAGAAGAAGTGCCTCTCCCAATGGGGGCAAGGGCTGTGAGAAGCCAGCCCGAAAAGAATTGACAAGGTTCGAAGGGGCCAAACTACGAGCTAAGCAGCGACTGCGGGGCCTGAAGAGGCTATGGCAGAACGGGGGAGGATGGACCACTTAGTAGTTACGAGTGAGGAGCCTCACATCCGACAGACTAGCTGCCGGAGGATAGGGGCTGGCAAAGCCAGCCCAGAAAAGAATGGACATTGTCTGCAGGCCTCAAAAGGCCACAACAGTGCCAGGGAAGAAAATTACACACTAAGTGATGCAGATGGATGCTCAGTAACCCCGAGTGATTGAAGTAAGGCGTGGGCCGGGCGGGCAGCTGGAGCTGAGCGAGCATCTCTTCTGCCCCGGGTCCACCTGCGTGCCGCCGGTGCGGGGGCACGGCCCAGATGGGCCTGGCCACCGACCAGGCCAGACGGCCGTCAGATTTTTTGATTGAGAATCTTGCTGGCAAATAGTAAGCTGGTGCTACGCGCTTCCTTCTGGAGCGATGTCCATCGTGCGGTAGCGAAGCTCAAGTCGGCAAAGTGAGTTCCTATGTTGGACGGCAGCCGGGATAGATGATGCGTTGGGAAGGCCATGTCGAAGAGCTTCTGGAGGCGGCACAAGATATGCTCGTCTGACGACGTGTCGGCTAGAAAGGATATCACGTGTATTTGGAAACAAGCGAAGGCCAAATGGCCAAGTACAAAGGCATCACGTACATAACCTACAGCAGATTGACCCGCTTAATAACCACGGGTCAGTACATAAAGGTTGCTACTCGATGCCCGAATACTAGATGGCAAATGCGAAGCCCTTCTGCTGCCAACTAGAGCTCGCCCAGCTTTCTGGTGCAAAGCATTAGCCCGAGCACGCTGCAGACAGGCCGAAACTCGTCGTCGCAAGAGCGACAGATATGCAAAGGAGAAGCAGCTCTTACACAGAAGTGGGCTTCCAAAGCGGGCAAGGGCTGGGAAAAGGCCAATTTCGTGTATTTGAAACAATCCAAGGCCAATATGGCCAAGTACGAAGGCAAAGCACATCAAATGACGTAGCAGCTAGCATCTAGCAGCTACTGGAGCTGCCAGAGGAGTAGGGCAGCAGTAGTGGCAGGCGAAGAAGTGGCAGGCGAAGGGATGGGGGGAGATAGGGAGGCCGGCAGAGCCCCTGGGGGCCTTTCCAGCGTCCGCTTCTGGAGCTGCTAGAGGAGTGAGGCAGTGGCAGGAGGAATGGAAGGGGGGGAAAAGAGATAGGAGGGCCGGAAGTGCCGATTGGGGTCTTGCCGACCTGTCCTGCTGGAGCTGCCACATTCCGGAGTGGGGCCGCAGCAGTGGCAGGAGGGATGGCATGGGGGGGAAGGAGGGCCGGAAGTGCCAATAAGGGCCTTGTCGACCTGGCCTGCGTCTGTTGCAGGAGCTGCTAGAGGAGTGGAGCAGCAGCAGTGGCAGGAGAAATGGCGGGGATGGAAAGGAGGGCTGGAAGTGCCGATGAGGGCCTTGTCGACCTGTCCTGCGTCTGCTTCTGGAGCTGCTAGAGGAGTGGGGCAGCAGCAGTGGCAAGAGGGATAAGGGAAGGGGAAAGGAGGCCCAGAAGTGCCGCTGGGGGCCTTGTTGAGCCGTCCTGCATCTGGAGCTGCTAGAGGAGTGGGAGGCAGCAGCAGTGGCAGGAAGGATGGAGGGGGTGGGAATGAGGGCCAAAAGTGCCGATGGGGGCCTTGGCGACCAGTCCTGCGTCTGCCTCTGGAGCTGCTAGAGGTGTGGGGAGCAGCAGCCGCAGCAGGAGGGATGGCAGGGGGGGGGAGGAGGGCTGGGGGTGCCACGGAGCGGGGGGAGCCGTGCCGACTGGGGCCGTGTTGACCCGTCCTGCGTTCGCGTCTGGAGCTGCAAGAGGAATGGGAGGCAGCATTTGTGGCAGGAGCAATGGCCGGGGGGGGGGAAGGAGGGCCGGGGGTGCCACGGAGCGAAGAAAGCCGAGCCGATGGGAAGAAGGGCTCGCCCATTGAGGATAGGGGCTGGAAAAAGCCAGCCCAAAAAAGAATGAACATGGGGGCCTTGTCGACCGGACCTGCGTCCGCTTCTGGAGCTGCTCGAGGAGTGGGAGGCAGCAGCTGTGGCAGGAGGGATGGCGGGGGAGGGAAGGAGGGGCGGGAGGGCTGGGGCATTGGAGGCTGGGCCGAAGGGGCAGGATCTGCCGCGAATGCCATGGAGCCAAGGGGAGCCGTGCCGACCAGGGCCTTGTCGACCCGTCCTGCTTCCACTTCTGGGGCTGCTAGACGAGTGGGAGGCAGCAGGAG